>JAHCHA010011763.1:36390-67924 GCA_027742795.1 Vigna hirtella | reverse complement strand
ATTCAACATCATCATGCAGATTTATTTCATACACCATAAATATCCATGTTCATATTCATACATCTCAACCATCATCCATCATGCATTCATACTCATACTGCATACATACATTCATTCATTCATCAACATGCATTCGTTTTCAGCAAACATACAACATCGTACGAATTAAATCAATAAGCTTCCCTTACCTGGATCAGAAGTGAACGTCCTAACTCAAGGTGTTTGGTTCGTCCGCTAACAGTTTTCTACCCTCAAAGGATCACTTAATTCTTCCAACCAGATCTAACCATAAAAACCAAGAAGTACTAAGAACTTAACCCTTCATGCAACCAGAATTTGGCTTTGCATGAGACAGAGAACGTTCGACGAAGAAAAGAGACTTACCAGTATCAGAACGTTGAGGTGATCGGTTCAGAACGAAGCTTACGACACCAGGAATGGTTCCACGGTTTCTGAATGTTGAACGGAGAAGAAATGGGTGAGTAACAGTAGAGAGAAGTTGAAGGCTTTCTAGAGAGAGGGTGGAGAAAATGAAAAGTCTGATTCTGAGGAAGAAGAAGAGTGTGTGCAGGGTAGTGGGAGGGTTTTTCAGAAATCAATTCTGTTCAACCCACGTCCAAACGGACGAGCGTCTCCCCTGCCGACACCTGCACCCCCCACTACTGATTTCAGAAGCTTCTATTGTGACAAGTGGCACTCATGCATGGAGTGCAGAGTGGGTTTTTAATGGTTCTGTGCAAGTGACGTGGGGTGCATTAATTGTGATTTGACAGCTGATTTGCAGTGTTAATTTTCCAGGGTCTTACAATTAGTCATATTAGTTTTGAATATTTATTTTAATTGTAAACTAAATCTAATATAAATATGATATTAACATCAATATTTTTTAATACAAATATTTTTATTTATTAAAAAAAGTTAAAAATAGTTAACTTCAACTTATAATTGACTAAATCATCTTATTAGTGTTTAAGATTAAACAAAGGTGACATTAGTATAATACTAATACAAATGTTAATCCTAAACTCAAAAATACAATTTAGACTTAAATTTGTTCTCAAACGTTACAACTTAATGACAACATAGTGTCACAATTCAATGTAATTTCTTGTTGATTTGATTTTAAGTTTCTTTATGGATCAAGTGTGGTGATGCCTCCTCCATTTTATTTGATGTACTACAACCTGTTTAATAAAATTTCAAATTAGTTGTTTACTTTTACTTTATGAATATAATAACTGTATTTTTATTAAAATAAGCAGTCATAATCTGAATTCTTTTAATACTGCGTCACTCAAAATCTCATCCACCATTATTTATGAATGTTTATCACATTAACCTATGCATTCCACCACCCGACTCTTCGGTTCCCCTTCCCAGGAAGTTGAAAAGATGTGTATTAAGGGAGATCATAAAAATGGCACCAAATACGCAATCGAAAAGCCAACGGGCACAGCATGCAAAATTGAAAATAATGTCACCGTCTAATTCCACCAATCTCTGTTAATTCTCTTTGTCACACTTCCTTTCATTGAATCTCTCTTGACAAAGCCTATCCCAATACGACAACCTTTTTAATAAATTTTCAAATTAGTTGTTTACTTTTACTTTATCAATGTAGTAGCTGTAATGTTATTAAATAAGCATTAATAATGTGTCTCTCAAAATCTCATCAATCATTATTTATGAATGTTACCCTTCCAAGGAAGTTATTCAAACGATCTGTATGCACCATCTTCACCAACTGCTTCATTACGAAGGACTCATAAAAATGGCACCTCGCAATCGAAAAGCCAACGGACACACATGCAAATTGAAAAGTGTGTTACCGTCTTATTTCACCAATATCTGCTAATTCTCTTTGTTAATTTTCTTTCCCTTGAATCTCTCTTCACAAAGCCAATCCCAACACAAAACAATTCATCAATGGGAGTCACATTTCTATATAAATACTTGACATTTTCGTAGAAATATTTCCAACACAAGAAAGATATTTTCAAAAGAAAGAAAATAAACTATTCTCCTAGAAACTTCATTCTTGGCTGATCATAATGGCCACAACGGAACCTGAACAGCAGATTTCCTTGAAGGTTGTGGTAATCAAAGAAAGGAACAAAGTAGTATTTGCAGAGGCCGAGAAGGACTTTGTGGATGTTCTCATTAGCTTGCTCACATTGCCTTTGGGAACTATTGTAAGACTTGTGCGTGAGGAGTCAAAATATGCAACCAATTGAAGTTGGATCACTTACCTCACTCTATCGGAGTGTGGAAAATCCAGACAAAGAATTTCTTAGTACAGATTCGTGCAAACAAATGATACTGCGACCCAAGAATTCAATGGAACGTTATTGTAAAAGTCTGAAACTGAAAATGGATGACACAGAGCCCACAGAGTATTTCGTTTGTAACAACCTACTCAATTGTCGATGGGAAAGCCCGATCTTAATAAGCATGTTCAAGAATAGAAGATGCAGATGTGGGAACATGTTGGACAAACCCATTTCTCATGAAAGTAGCTCTTTCTTTGATGGTTTTGTTAAGGATGATGATACTTTTTTTATCACGGACGATTTGAAAGTTGTGCCAAACTCATTTAATGCATTTTTTGATCTGTTCAAAAGTTGTGGAATAGAAAGCCCGTCTTCGCTGAATAAAATGACGGTTACTATAACCAAAAATCAGGTTTCTTTTATTTACAAATGTTATACTGCTTTTGGTTTTCGTCGTTTCGTATGTGATTATGGTAAGGCTTATGACCTAGGGGGACTGATTTGGACTTGTGACGATTACCATTTGTTGTTTATAATTTTTACAGGTAATAGATCTGCTAAAAAGTTGTTTGAACTCAACAATAACTCTTACAGGTTTGTTTTTAGAAAAACCGTGTATTGGGAAATATAGAAAGGTTGAATTTCCTCCCTTCGATGTGAATGAAAATGATAGTTTCAAAATCAACGTGAAGATAGTGCAGAGAAAATCAAACGGGAAGATAGTGTTTGCTAATGGAAAAAAAGATTTTGCAGACTTTCTTCTTAGTTTGCTGACAATTCCTTTAGGAGGAGTGTTACATTTGATGGAGGGCTTTTCTTGTATGTACAAGAGCATTCTTAATTTAGATCAAAATTATTGGACAGCAGATAATGTAAAGAATAAGCTTGTTGATCCTGGTCTTGTCCCACAGTTCCTAGTAAGCAACAAGCTGTTCCCAATTTTCGGCTCCAAATATTTTTGTTACAGTGAAACAAATGGAGCACGTATCGATCCATATTTAACGGTCTGTTATCCAACACGGAGACATGGATATAGTGTCCGAGGATTTACAGATGTGGATTTTGTTGATCCTATATTAAATAGTAAAAATATTGTGAAAGGGTCCACAATGTACATGGCAACAGATGATTTAGTTGTGACGCCAATGACGGCAACTTCTGTTATATCTTTACTTGCAACTATGAGCATTCCTTTTAGTGACTTGGAAGAGAAAGAGTTTAGCATTGGCATCAAGGAGGTATAGGAAAGTAAAAAAAGTTAATTATATACATATAAATTTTTGTTCAATATTTATAGTATCACATTATCTCTGAATATTATGTTATGTGAAGTAAAGTTCTATTGTTGGTGCAGGGTGTTGGAATACTACAAGCATCATTGACATCAAAATCGGCCCTTACAACTGCTCTCAGTCACCTGTTAACCCAAATTAAGCCGGAGAACTAATTAGTAATATTGTCGGAGTTGAATTCCTTTTAATTTTAGTTTTGTTTTCTCTTTTACATATATAATACTCTCAATTTAGCTTTGTTTATTAATATTTTCAAATTCATTTACTTGCCTTAATGATAAATTGTTTCATTTTGCACTTAACAGATTAGAGTTGGATCCACTATGATTTCTGAATTTATTTAATCATTTATTCATAATTAAACTCTATCTTTGGTTTCATCTTTTAACCATATAAGACGCTCCGTGTATGTTCTTTTGAATGTCAAGTTCACATGTGTATATAAATACCTATTCACTTTATAAAATTCATTCTCATATAAAATATTAATCCGTTGAAAAAATCAAAAGATGTTTCTTTGTCAAGTTGTTTTAGAGTAACTATTTTTTTTAAGGTAAGTTTTTCCCACACATTATACAATTTAGTTTAATTTTTATATATATATTTTTCCTCAACATAATTTTTTATAGTTAATTATTTTTAATCGAATCTAAATTATAAATGTTAAATAATGACCTATCCTGACATATTGATAAACGTAGAAATTATGTCTCAAATAATTTAGGTTCATATTTAATTATCGTTATACTTTATTATTTTTTAAGAAAGACTATTAATCATGTTCATATAACACTTGAAACACATACAAATTTTATATTCAAAATTAGATAATAATAGTGGTCAAGCCAATACAAAAAATAAATATAAGAAATTATTAAAAGTTTTTGCGAACTAAGTCGGCAAAATAAGAATATTTTTATCAGGATAAGAAAGTAAATTAGTGTGGGCTTAACCGATTAATTTATCAATGAGAACGAGTTCATTTCCAAGTTTTCATTTTTTTTTTCCACTTTTCCTTTTCTGCTCAGAAATTTCATTTTCTCCCTTGTTCCTTTTTCTTAGAAATCTCAAGCCCTATGATTGAACTCTTTTCTCCCATTTCTCAAATTTTGGAAGTCTTTGCTCTCTTGCTTGTAGTGAAATCAACTGAAACTCCTATAAGAAATTTTCCAAACACTGTGTTGTTGTCATTCACTAGTAATGCGTCCGAAGCTTAAAGTGGATTCTTGTGAGGTGGTGAATGGTGATTAGAATGATCCAACCTCTATCATGAAAGTTGAGGAGATCCAACACCTCGTAAGGTTTTAAGATTTATATTTCAAATTTTGTCATCATGAAATTCTTTTTTTCTCTCACAGGATTGCTTCAAGCATGATTGAGGATGCAGAAAAAAAAAGGCGAGGAGTGGAGATTCTTTTGTCTTTCATTGTAACAATACAACCATTCTGTTTCGTATTTTATTTAAACGATACTATGTATAGTTTTCTGTTATAAAACTTTAGTTAATATGTTTCTTCCCTGGAAATAGTGATGATTACATTGTTGTACCCAAAAACAGTAATTGCATTGTTAGAGTTTTTTTATTTGTTATTTATTTCTTTTATATCGGGGCATAACCATTAGAGTGAAAACAGAAACTTATATAATAACAAAAAAACAATAACGGATAGAAACTAACTTTCAACAACTCTTAAAACATTTATCAAGGAAAAAATAGTGATGTTAATTAAATAATATGTTTGGAGTAGAAAATGTCGATAATAGAAGACCAGAATAACTTAGCTCACCCTTGTTATTTACTGACTGAAGTTTGTTACACATCAGATGTCAATATGGTTCAGGAACCTAAAATATACGTAAATGTTAATGTTTACGTATAAATATAAACACTGGAGGAAGATTCTAAGAAAAATATAAATAAGAAAAAATCACCAAAAAGTACAAAATCAAGATTCCTTTACAACTTTGGAGCAGAAAAACCATTGGTTTCAAGAATACCTAGATCACATTAAAATTAAACAAAATAACAATCAAAGTTACCTCCTCCATCGAAGGAGCATGCCAGAGTCTTTTCATAAACTGCTCATGATCAGATAATCAACCATGCCAGGAGTTGTTGGAGGTGTTCTTGGAAACTTCAAGATATATAGACACTGATTACAAAAGGTAACCACATTTTTTACAAGGTTGTCGGGGGATTTTAACCTTGACTCAGTGGGACAAGCATGGCTGATGTTGTGACAATAACTGCTTGGACAGATGATGAAGCTAAGGCATTCGCCATCGAACCAGCCAAAGCATTAGCATTAACAGTTGTTGCGGCAGGGGGAAAGGGCTATATAAACAAATTGGAAACAAAATATTGATTCATTGATAAATATGATAAGTTATATTGTAATTAATTAAAAATATGAGAAACCAAAATTATGAAATGAAAGGTATCATACACCACGAGCTTAGTTCTTCACAAAAACTCAATCCTTCTATTGTATCACGAGTGTTAATCAAGATTCCAGAATATCGACATTTAACTGAAATCACTTTAAAAGGTTCCAAAAAGCATGATGTATATATATTAGTCTGTGTTCAAGATAAGATAATACTTGAAATTACTAGGAGTTAAAAGCTGGGTGATCTCTTCGTATAGTTTCTCATTGAAAGTGGAGAAAACTTTTAAATCACCCACTAATATCTACACAGCTTTTTCCTTGTCTTGCCTAATTTAACCGCACCAAAGGGAAAACATGTGAAGTACCACCATCATCAGAAAATCCTTAAGTAATTCCAATTAATAGCTACCTATCAAGGGCTTCCAGATAGTTTTCCTTCCTGATTTCAAAGATATATTTTCATGGAGTATCTATTCTCGTCAACGTTAGTAAACCCATTTAAGTAATTCTCAACTTCTTCTCACTCACCAGCCTGTACTTTTTCCTCAAAGTACTTCATATTGAAGAAAAACCAAGATTCTTTCTCAAGCCTGGACCAAAAACAAACATATAAATAATCAGAAAAAAAAATATGAAGATACATTTAGCAAAGGAAGAGAAAGAGTTTTCGATTAATTTTATTATCATCTAAATTCCAATTTAAGTGATTGTGCATCTCAACCTTTCTACACAAAAAAGAAACCTCGTAATACTTACAAGTTCAGCTTTCATATTCAAGTAATTCATTGTTTTTCAACTTCAGAAAATCATCTATACCAACTACCAGAAAAAGAAGTGCAATATATTTTGTTCTTCCCAAAGTACTTCACAAACAAAAATTGCTGCTCCAATGTTAACATTTTAGGGACTTCATCGGTGACATTGGCTGCATTTGTCCACAATTTTTCACAAAATCAAGGATTGCGATAAACAGGGACAACAATTTAAATCCTCGGCTCAAAGGTAGATTTCAGTGCTAGCATCGATTGAAACTCAAGGAGGGAAATAGAAAACAAATCCTAGATTATAAACACAGAAAGGAAAAGTAACGAAAGAAAACAATATAACCGAATTTTCAAACAAATTAACCAAAACAAAAGCAAAACCCTAAATTACATAATGTAATATACTAACCTTTGATCAAAATGCAAGAACCAGACCTTTGTTGAGACGAAAACAACAACGCGCTGTTTCAAAAAGCAATCCATTCTTGAGATTCAAATATGTAGAGTGAGAGTAGGTGCGAGAGATGGAGGCCAAACAATGTTGAGAGGAGATGCAACAAGACCGAACAGTGCAAACGATGTCGAGATAGAGATCATGTCTTAACAAGTTTTACGGGATATGAATTTTTTTTCTTTTTCCCGCAAATGGGTGAGGAGGGGTTGCGAAACCTTAATATTTTTAGTTTAGTTTCGGTCACGTTTTTTAAGTGAATAGGCCACATTGTAAAGACAACACTTTCATACCTGAGACCTAGTTTAACGTTGTCTAAAGTAAAAAATGTTGACGATGTTGATTTCTGTAATTGATTAGATTATATCCGAATTTTATACTGGAGATTGATGATTCATGATTTTCACAAAAGAGACGGAAGCATAACAACAATTTAGCTATAAGATAAATCTTTCTATCATTAATGCTATGTTGCATAAAGTTTAGTTGAACATATTTTCATCTGTTACCCACAATCTCCAAATACACTCCAAAAACCACCTTTACCAAAATCTAGCGACATATAGACTTTATGCACGTAATTGGGTTAAAACACCAAGAAAAAAGAAAATTTTGCTATTGAAACTTTTAATTTTATATTATTCATACGAGTTCATATGACTGGGATCCACGTATTTTTTTCACATAATTTTACCTTTATTACTTAAATGAAGTAATCTAAATTGGTAAAAGTGATTCCTTGAAAGCTTGTGATGGGCTGTGTAAACTCTAGCTCATTCATCACACATCTTCCAAATATTTTCGGTAATCATCCAAGTGAAAAGTAAGTTATATAACATGGATACTAACAAATAAGTTAACCCTTAAAATTTTTACTTCATTGGGTTGATGTAGTGATTTTAAATTTGTGCCCATAAGAATCTGATTTGGTTTACCCTGTGTTGGAATAAGAAATTTTAAAAATTCCAAAAAATTGAAATAATTATATTTAAATTATTTATAGTTGAATTCTCTTTATTTATTAAATAGTTATATTTAAATTATTTATAGTTGAATTCTCTTTATTTATTAAATAATTTGGTTTGGATGGAGTAATTCAAATATTTAGAAGTTTAACTTTTTTATTTATCCATAAAGTAAATTAATTTTTCTTTTAAGGTAAAATTCTATTTTAAAAATATTTCGTTTCATCATTGAATTGGACTTATTTGGTTCGACCTTCGATCTGCACCAACTCGTCTTGACCTTTGATTCAAACTCACTTGTATAGACCTTTAGCTATAGTCGACATTGTTCATCTTTCATCTTAGATTAAATTGGCTCAACCTTTAACTTTCAAAGTTTAGCTAAATTAGTAAGTCAAAAAGTTTAATCAAGTCAACTAGGACAAAATATCGAGCTAAGTCTTGGCATAAGGTCTGGGTGAATCCTAGACAAAGGTTAGGACTAATTAGTGTTGACCCAAGGTGGAAATTAATCAATCTTAATCGAATATTGAGAAGAATTGATCATAACCGAGAGATAACTTTTGTTATTTTAGATTCTAAAATAGATCTACATATTCTAAAACAGATACAAAAAATGGTTTTAAAGTCTAAACTGAAAGTATCATGATTTTATATAGACTACAAATTTGATAACATTTTCAACTCAACTAAGTTAACTTTGTTTTATAAAAATACTAAAAATATCCTAAACATTAATATCAATGATGAAAAAAATAATAATTATCTTGATTCTATCATGACATTATAATGAAAATTTTAAAAAGTTATTAAAATAAAACGTAATTAGATATTGAAGAACAATTTTTTGAATATAGAAATTTAGATTTCATCCTATTTCATCAAGCCACTCATGCGTGACATTTTTTATGAAGTCACTCTTCAAAGGAAACATCGAAATGGATACAACAAAGCTCACACAAAAGACATACATGTCCACAAAACTACCATTATCTTTGGCAGTATTTGAGTCATTTGAAATCATTGTTGAAGCTAGATTGCAACTCTTTTGTAGTAAAGGTCCACAAAGGAATGGGTTACCTTCATAGCTGCTTTCATCAAATGTGGCAAATTGGTTTGTCCCTTCAGGTATTGAGTCTGATAAGTTGTTGTTGTGGGTCTATCGAGGAGAAGGTTTCCTATGGGTTACACAAACACCAATAACATCTGAGCCAACTATATAAGGGATCGACACCACTCTTTACCCAAAACCTTAAGACAATGGGTTAGTGGGTCTTTCATCTTTATATACTGCTCTACTTTCTCATTTATATCCAATGTGGGACTTGGACTCACACTTGGATTCCTAAGAGTTGTGTGCCACACTTAACACTTCAAGTGAGGTTAGGATGTTGAGCTTAGGAGGAATTTGACCATCCAACTTGTTAAAAGAAAGATCTAAACTCTCTATTTGCACCAAATTCGAGAATGAATCTGAAATTTGTCCACTCAAATCATTATGAGACAAGTTCAATGCTTTGATTCTTGTCAAGTTTCCAAGAACGTATGGGATATTTCCCTTTAGTTTATTCTTTGATAAGTCAATTCCAGACATATAAGTAAGGATGTTTCCCAAGTAAGTATCAATTCTTTTCTTTGAAGTGAAACTTGCTTTCTGTTTCTTTAGCTCGTTGAATGATGAATTTCCTCTAATTCCTCCACCAAAGAAGTTTCCATCAAATACTTTTAATGATGAATCAAGGTTCTCAATATCAAAAGGCATTTTGCTCAAGCAATGGGAAATTCCTCCAAAAAAATTATTGTCTGAAAGTATTAAAGTATAATGCAAATTGTAGAAGAATACAAAAAGTCCTAGAAGTACTAAAATGTACTACAAGTTCTAAAATATTGTAGAAAAGCCTAAGATAGGAAGAAAAATCAAGAATATTCCACATAGGTAAAAATCTAGAACATTCCACATAAGTTGTGGTTAGTATGTTCTAGAATAATCTATGGGTCTATTTGTAAGACCCATGAAAAATATTTACCTTAATAATAATAATTTTATTACTAGTAGTAATAAATTTCTTTGTGAATGGAAAATATAATAAGTTTATAAAATGTGGAAAGATTAATAAGAAATTTTGGTAGCTTAATTTGTAAGACTCATGAAAAATATTTATAATAGTAAATTTTAGCATTTTATTAGTAATAATAATTTTAATGGATAGAAAAATGTAAATTTTGGATATAAAATTATAGTAATTTTAGAAGGAGAGGTTCAAATTTTTGATAACTTATTTAGGATTTTTTTTAAGAAAATTGAATAGAATAGTGAATAGTAAATAGTGAATAGTGAATAGTGAATAGTAAAAAAAAAAAAAAGAAAAAAAAAGATAAGAATTTCTTAGCATGGAAGGAATTAGGATAAGTATTCCTTAGCATGGAAGAAATTAGGATCAGATTTAATCAAGTGGATGATTAAAATATTATTTTTAAATAATATTAAAATAATAAATAATATTAAAAAATTAATGAATAGTAAATTTTTTTTTTACTATAAATAGCCATGGGAGGGAAGTGTATTCTGCACCAAGAGAAGAGAAATCCAGTGAGAGCTTGAGAAATAGAGAAGAAAGAGTTAGGGAGAAATTTTTAGTTGCAAGAAGAGTAGAGGTTCTGAAGAGTTTTCGGGGAAACAAATTCGGAGCAGGAGATTAAGTCTGGAATAGAGGTAGGGGAGCTAACCTTTTTATGCTTTTATAATATGGTTTAGTATTGTTTTATTACTATTCATGTCTTGAAATTCTGTGTGAATACTGTTAATGCTTACTGTATGTTTATCTATGTTGAAATTCGGTGTAAATATTATATGTTGTTGTTTTGAATCTGTAAATAAGAAATTTGTTAAAAACTAGTTGAGGAACACTTTGGCTAAGGAAAGACTTGGTACTTAAGTTGTCCATTATGACGCACCTCTCTTTCCTGGAAGTCTACTCGACAAGTTTTTAACTTAAATCCTATTGAACAGATTTTGTACTATTAAACTATTGTGCAATATATCTGGTTGGAATGGAAATGTCTGATGAATTCATGTTATTGTGGTAGATATGGAATTATGAATTATAATTATGATGATTGCATTTTATTATATTGGATTTGAATTTATGCATCTGAACATGTATGAGTATTACGGGGAGATGTCGTAAGGGTATAATATGAGTTGAGGAATGTGAGTATGGTATGAGTCTCGCGGAGAGATTCTGTAATGTCATGGTATGTGTATGAGGATTGTGGTGAGATTTCGTAATGAGTTAAGGAATGTGAGCATGGTATGAGTTTCGTGGAGAGATTCAGTAATGTTATGGTATTTATGTATATGTTGATGTTGAGGGTCCCGTAGTTGGAGGTTATCCTGATACTCTAATAATCATTCAGTCTCAAGTAGAGAATGATGAATTATGTGGTGAGAGGGGCAGGAGGTCCTGGTCTATGTGCCGGTTTAGGACATAGTGAGGGGACTAACCTTGTGAATGGTATGGAGGGCAGGATGTCCTGGTCTATGTGCCGGTTTTGGACATAGTGAGGGGACTAAGAATGACATCACAAGTGCGGAACCTCCCGTTGACCGCTCATCAACATATCGTTGGGATAAGTGTCTATTGAGTATTGTGGAATGAGTGTTTATTGGGTATTGTGGAATGAGGGTTTATTGGGTATTATGGGACGAATGTCTAATAGGAATTGTGGTATGATGGTATGAGGGTGTCTGACATAATTATTATATGATGTTTATATCAAAGTAACTATGCATGTTAGCTCACCCTACTTGTTTGTGTTTGGGTATGTGCGATGATCGTATAATTCGTTATACGGGAGCAGATGAAGGAATGTTGTTCGACCCAGTGCCAAGGCAGAGAGAGATAGAAGAATAAAGTAGAAGAATCCAAGTTATATTATGATTTTGGAGTTGGAATCCGAGTTTAAAACATGTATAGATAAATATGAACTATAAATTTTCAATTGTGAGATTACGAGATGTTACCTTACATGTAAGGTTACAATATATAAATTATGCATTATCAAGTGTGAGATTATGGGATGTTACACTATTAATACCCATGAACTCTACCATTTGATGCATGTAGACAACATCTACCATTTGAAAGAAGCCAACATCTACTGCAACTAAAGACAACTACAACACTTCTTTCAACTACTACTTTCACATTCTACTATTTCCACATTTTCTCTACATTCAACTATCTCTACATTTTCTCTATCCCATCAACTATTCCTTTCACAACCTTAAAATACTAACATAAAGGTCTAACATGGTTAAATGGGTCAACTGATAAAAATTTTCAACTACCTTAAACAAAACTATAACTCCATTTTGTACTACCTTCAAGATATTTTCTCACTTGATGGCTACTACCAATCAAACATCATCAATTCCAGTACCTATTTTCACAGGAGAAAATTATGATTTTTGGAGTGTCAAAATGAAGACATTCTTCCGCTCTCAATATTTATGGGACATCATAGAAGAAGGATTCACTATTCCAGAAGACACCTCCACTCTTACTGTAGCTTAAAAGAAGGAGTTGAAGGAAAACAAGTAGAAGGATTCAAGGACTTTATTTGTTCTTCAACAAGCACTCGATGACACAATTTTTCCAAGGATAATTGGTGCCACAATTGCAAAACAAGCTTGGAACATAATAGAAGAGGAGTTTCAAGGAAGTGATGAGGTATGAAATGTTAAACTTCATTCTCTAAGACGAGAGTTTGAATTAATAAGAATGAAAGAATCTGAGACCATCAAATAGTACTATTCTAGAATAAAAGAAATAGTTAGTCAGGTGAGAGCCTATGGGGAGGATATTATTGACAAAAAGATTTTTGAGAAAATTGTAATTTCTATTCCCCAAAAGTATGATGCAATTGCAACAACAATTGAACAAACAAAAGATTTGGCTACATTGTCAGTAATACAACTAATGGGCTCTCTTGAAGCTTATGAACAAAGATTGAAAAGGCATGAAGAAGACTCAGTTGAAAATGCCTTTCAATCAAAACTAAAATTGTGGTCTCAGAATAAAGAATATGAAGTAAACAAAAGTAGAGGAGAAATTTCTAGAAATAAAGAAAATTCTAGAAACTTCTCTATGACTCGTCAAAGAAAATATCCTCCATGTGGCATCTATAAAAAGACAAGTCACTTGGAAAAAGATTGTTGGCATCGTGGAAAACCACAATGCCAGCTTTGTAAGAAATTTGGTCACGTAGAGAAGTATTGTGGTAATAAAAGTAAACATCAAGCAAACTTTGTGGAAGAAGATAATCAGGAGAAACTCTCATTCTTTGCCAATCAAGAATCTCCTAATCGAGAAGGGAGTTGGTACTTGGATAGTGGATGCAGTAATCACATGGCGAAAGATTAAAGTATCTTCAAAGACATTGATAAATCTGTTAATGTCAAAGTTTGGCTAGGAAATGGCACCACAGTGGAGTCTCGAGACAAAGGATCTGTCATGGTGGAGACAAAGAAAGGTATGAAATTCATCAAGGATGTTTTACTAGTTCCCAATCTTAAAGAGAATCTTTTAATTATTGGCCAAATGATGGAGAATGGATATTCTATTCATTTTGAGAAAGATAAATGCAAAATTTATGACAGTAAAATGATAGAAATTGGCCAAGTAAAAATGGAGAAGAGAAATCAAAGCTTTCCTATAAGCTTCAAACCTGGAACTAATATTGCCATGAAGGTAGAAGTTGATGACTATGGCTTTGGCATAGGAGATTTGGCCACTTCAACACACATGCCTTAAAAATTTTATATCAGAAAAACATGATGAGAGATCTTCCATGCTTTAAGAATATTGAATCATGCGAAGGATGTCTCCTCGGAATATTACACCGATTACCATTCTCGACAGACAAAGCATGGAGAGCAAAAGACTTATTGGAGTTTATTCATACCGATGTTTGTGGACCAATGAGAACTCCTTCACATCACAACAACAGGTATTTCATCTTCTTCATTGATGACTTCTCTAGAATGACATGGGTCTACTTCTTAAAAGTAAAGTCAGAAGTCTTCGGAGTATTCAAGAAATTCAAGGCCCTTGTTGAGAAGCAAAGTGGAAAACAGATAAAAGTACTTAGAAGTGATCGTGGCAAGGAGTACACATCTCGCGAGTTTGACAAATTCTGTGAAGATTAAGGCATAGAGCGACAACTTACAGTCGCATATACTCCACAATAAAATATAGTGTTAGAGAGAAAGAATCGCACAGTTATGGAGATGGCAAGATCAATGTTGAAAGAGAAAAGTATCAACACTTTTTGGGCTGAAGCAGTCTACACTGTAGTTGACATTCTAAACAGATGTCCAACTAAGGCAGTCCAAGACAAGACTCCTATTGAAGCTAGGAGTGGAAGAAAGCCATCAACTAAACACCACGAGTATTTCGATCTATCTGCTACATACATGTTCTTGATCAAAAGAGGCACAAGCTTGAAGACAAGACTATACGAGAAATATTTTTTGGATATAACACAATCAAAAGGCTATCGAGTATACAACCTACAAACAAAACAACTCATCATCAGTCGAGATGTTGAAGTTGATGAAAATGCTTCTTGGAATTGGGAAGAAGAAAAAGTTGTTAAAAGCAACATTTTACTTCTAGTGCAACAATCTCAAGAAGAAACTCAAGAAGAGGAAGAAAACTCAGGTACGCTTTCTCCACCTCCACAACAACAAGATTCTTCACCTGAATCTAGTCCAAGAAGAGTAAGATCTTTGGTAGACATATATGAAACTTGAAATATGGTCATGATTGAGCCTAACTATTATGAAGAAGCATCGAAGCAAGAAGTATGGGTCAAGGCTATGGAAGAAGAGATTAAAATGATTGAGAAAAATAACACTTGAGAACTCGTAAATTGACCTCATGGAAAAGACATCATTGGAGTGAAATGGATATATAAAACAAAGCTCAATCCTGATGGAACTATACAAAAGCATAAGGCAAGATTGGTTGCCAAAGGCTACACACAACAACTAGGAATCGACTACAATGAGACATTTTCTCCAATTGCTCGCTTAGATACAATTAGAATTTTAATAGCTCTTGCAACAGAAAAAGGATGGAACATCTATCAATTAGATGTCAAATCAGCCTTTCTAAATGGAGTGCTAGAAGAAGAGATTTATGTTAAACAACCACAAGGCTTCATCAACAAAGGCAATGAAGGAAAAGTACTAAGACTTAAAAAATCATTATATGGCCTAAAGCAGGTTCATCGAGCATGGTATAGCAAGATTGATCAATATTTTATCAATCAAGGATTCAGGAGAAGCAAGAGTGAGCCAACACTATATATTAAGGCCCAAGGTCAGTACCATCTCATTGTCTCTATATATGTCGATGATCTTATCTATATAGGAAACAATATAGAGAT
Source organism: Vigna hirtella (assembly GCA_027742795.1). Classification (NCBI taxonomy): domain Eukaryota; kingdom Viridiplantae; phylum Streptophyta; class Magnoliopsida; order Fabales; family Fabaceae; genus Vigna; species Vigna hirtella. The sequence goes on along the minus strand of JAHCHA010011763.1, from coordinate 52,337 downwards.
GATGAAAGAATTTAAATAAGACATGATGAAGACATCTGAAATGACTGACCTTGGCTTGATAAACTATTTCCTCGGTATAGAGGTGAAACAAGAAAAGGAAGGTATATTTATCTCTCAAAAGAAATATATTGAAGCTCTACTAAAGAAGTTCAAGATGAATGGTTGTAAACCTATCGCTACTCAGTTGGTGGTAAACGAGAAGCTACAGAAAGATGATGGAGCACAAGAGGCAAATGCATCATGCTACAAAAGCTTTTTTTGAAGTCTTCTCTATCTCGCAGCCACACGACCTAACATTATGTATGCTACAAGTCTTCTATCAAGATTCATGCAAAAGCCAAGTCAGATTCATTTTGGAGTAGGAAAAAGAATTTTAAGATATCTACAAGGCACAAAGGAGTTTGTTATATGGTACCAAACCATGACTAACTTAAGGATGATTGGCTACACAGATAGTGATTGGGCAGGATCAATGGATGACATGAAGAGTACTTCAGGATATGCTTTCTCACTAGGATCTCAGGCTTTTTTATCTTGGGCATCAAGCAAGCAACCGTGGCACAGCAACAATAGAAGCAGAGTATGTAGCAGTTGCTGAAACCACAAGTCAAGCAACATGGCTACAAAGAATACTTAAAGAAATGGGTGAATCACAAGATGGACTGACTATTATCTATTGCGAAACAAATCAATAATAGCAATAGCAAAAAGTCCAGTCCATCATCAAAGAACAAAACACATAGCCATTAAATATCACTTCATTCGAGATGAAGAGACAACTAATCAAATTCTACTCGAGTACTTCTCAACAGAAGACCAAATTGCAGATATTTTTACTAAGGCATTACCACGATCAAGATTTGAACTGCTACACACTATAGAAAGTATAATGTAAATTCTAGAAGAATATAGAAAGTCCTAAGATAAAAGTACTAAAATGTAATACAAGTTCTAGAATATTGTAGAAAAGCCTAAGATAGGAAGAAAAATCAAGAATATTCCACATAGGTAAAAATCTAGAACATTTCACATAAGTTGTGGCTAGTATGTTCTAGAATAATCTATGAGTCTATAAATACCCATGACCTCTACATTTGATGCATGTAGACAACATCTACCATTTGAAAGAAGCCAACATCTACTACAACTAAAGACAACTACAAAACTTCTTCCAACTACTACTTCTACATTCCACTATCTCCACATTTTCTCTTCATTCAACTATCTCTACATTTTCTCTATCCCATCAACTATTCCTTTCACAACCTTAAAATACTAACATAAAGGTCTAACATGGTTAAATGGGTCAACTGACATAATTGCTTGGTATATCTCCAGTAATGTAATTACTTTTTACAAGAAGAAAATTCAATTTCAAATGACCCAAGTCTTGTATCATATCTTGAATATTGCTAGATATTTCATTGTGGCTAAGGGCTAGCATCACTAAACGGGGGTTCTTGAACATTTTTTTGGATAATCCTATGAAATGATTATTACTCAAATAGATAAATTTTATCGAAGAATTTAGAAATGATGGTACAAGACCACTTAAATTATTTTGAGAGAGATCTAAATGACTTAGATATTCAAGTTGTGTGAATTCTGATGGAATGTATCCTTCAAAGTTGTTATTGGACATAAAGATGTTCTTCTAATGTTGAAATATTTGTCGGAAGGCTTGGAATTTTTCCTACTAAAGGATTATTACTTACATCCAATGATTGATGTGTTAAAAATGTTACTCGGAAGTCTGCCACTAAAATAATTATTATCATTCAATGATAACAACCCTAAATGAGTCGGTATTGTAAAAATGGGTCCCTCAAGCTTATTATTTGAAAGTTTCAAGAGATCGACTTGGTGTTCAGCTCCAAATATTTCCTGTGATATTTTTCCAGACAATTGATTGCTTGAAAGATCTAACTTATATAATAACTTCATTCGACCTAACTCACGAGGATTGAACCTTGGATGTGGTTTCCAGAAATATTTAGATATTTCAAATTTGGTAAAATTGAACTAATATTATTGCTTGGGAATTCACCAATTATGGTATTGTCAGACACATCAAGAATATGTAAATTAGGAAGGGGATGGAATGGTAGTTGCCTAACACCGCTGAAAGAACAATTTCTAACATGAAGCTCAACCAATTTTGTGTTGTTTTCAAGCAACCAGTGAGGAAACCATCCTTCCAGCCTACAATTAGTGAAATCTAAGCTAGTCAAATTCTTTTGATGTAGAAGAAACTTGGGGAGTGGAAGAGAATTATTTTCAGTTGTTGAAGGCAAACTAAGCACTTGCAATTGAAATTTAGGAATCCAAGTTTGCATACTAGCTTGTAAGTCCAATATGATTTTGTTGCCTTCACGATATATGAACTTGAGGTTTGAATGATTGGCAAATGGTGTAAAAGAAATTGGAACTTCAAATTGATTGTCTGTAAAACAAAAGGATTCAAGGGACGTAAAGCTAGCAATGTTAAAATCAAATTGTCCATTGAATTGATTTCGTGAAAGTTCCAACTTCCGAAGAGATGTCATGTTTAAGAAGGATGTGGGAAGCGATCCCAAAAATAAATTTTGGTTTAGATATAACTCTTCAAGATTCTTCAGCCTAAACCAATCTGAAATATGAAATTTTGAAAAAAAAAAACATCGAAATCATCTTGTAAGGATTATAAGAAAAGATATATAGATTTCAACAAAACTAAAAGTACCATGTTATGAATAACTTAAAAAACAAGCTAATAATATAATTGTCGGCCGGAGGAAGGATGTCATCTATATCACAATTTGAAACAGAAAGAATTTTTAAGGACGTCAAATTTCCAATACTTTTGAAGAATTCATTCTCAATACTACTTCCGTCCAATCTCAAATCTTCCAAGTTACTTAAATCATGAAAATCTTCACACCAGAAAAAAATGACATGAATTTTAAATGTAACAAGTACGAAATCATTAATTTACCTTGGGAAAATCATAAATATCTACCTCCAGCAACAATTGTTCCGTTGATGTTATTGTAAGACATAGAAAGCTCTCTAATAGATGATGATATAAAGCTCGTAATGATTCTCTTAGCTTGTTTCCATCTATCATATTCTCATCCAAATCAAGGACATCTAGTTTACTTAGACTTTTCGAACCTGAAAGATATATAATTTGAATTTATAAAAAAATGTAAATAAATTTTAATTAGGCTAAATGAGAAAGAGAAGATATGTTCGTAGGAAGGAGACAAAAATATTTTGTAAAAGATGTAAATATATGAATTTGGATGAAATAAGGGGATCAACGATGTTTTAGTATCATTAATGATCTAATAAATGTTATGTTGCCCCTAAACAACGAATAAATCTAAAATATATGTAATTTGAATTTATAAAAAAATGTAAATAAATTTTAATTAGGTTAAATGAGAAAGTTATGTTCGTAGGAAGGAGACAAAAATATTTTGTAAAAGATGTAAATATATAATTTGGATGAAATAATGGGATCAACGATGTGTTAATATCATTAATGATCTAATAAATGTTATGTTGCCCCTAAACAACGAATAAATTTTTTTAATTTGATTTTCTGAAATACCTTCTGGCCTACTAAATTTTGGATACCATTATAGCTTACATCAAGATTCCTCAAGTTAGTCAAAGTCCATAATCCTGCAAGAGAAAAATAAAGAACCAATGAAAAATGAACTATCCCTGAATTTCTTCACACTTAAAATACATGGAATAGCATTACAAAACTAGTAGAATAAAAATATTATAAAAACTAATTTACTTTCAAATAAATAAAAGTATTCTTTTTCCAAAAACTAGTGTAAGTGTAACCTCTAAAAGTTGACTTTATTTTAATGGAATAAATTACGTAAATTCAACTCTCAATATAGAAAAAAAGAACGATAATCAGAAATCATTTTCAGTAATTACTCTCAAATTTATAATTTTTTCATTGATAGTTATTATTCATTTCATGTAACATGGATGTGGAAAGGTGTGGAATACAACTTCAAACGTCCAGAATTAACTCTTCTAAGCATTGATCTCTCGTGTAATAATTTAATTGGTGTAATTCCGAAAGAGATTACATACATGTTCGGGTTGGTTTCTTTGAATTTATCAAGAAACAATTTGAGTGGAGAAATTCTTTCCGATATTGGAAATTTAAGTTTACTTGAATCCCTTGACTTGTGAAGAAATCAATTGTATGGGAGAATTCCTTCTTCTCTTTCCCAAATGGATTTTCTCCAAAAATTGGACTTGTCACACAATTCTCTTTCTGGAAGAATCCCATTAGCAAGGCACATGGATACATTTGATGCCTCTTGTTTTGAAGGAAATGCTGATCTTTGTGGTGAACAACTTAACAAGAGTTGTGCAGGAGATCAGACTCTAGTAAAGCCTCAAAAAGCAACAGTCCATGGAGAATATTGTGTTTTCTATGAAGCATTATACATGAGCTTGGGCATAGGATTCTTCACAGGCTTTTGGGGCTTATTAAGTCCATTACTACTTTGGCAACAATGGAGAATGACTTATCTGAGGTTCTTGAACAGACTAATAGACTATCTATTTGTAATGGTTGAAGTTATAACTTAGCAAAGCGCCAAAGGTAGATCAAAGACTAACAGAGTGCAAAAGGTGGCTCAAAAACTAGCTGGTACATAACTCTAATAACTTCTTTCTTTCAATTTTATTGTACTTATTTCTCCTTCAGATAAGAATATCAGTAAGTAGGTTTTATAGTGAAATCGAGAATACCTTTCTAAAAAGAAATGTACCAGGCTTGCTATGAATGTAAGTGTTAGAATTTGATTCTTGCTTACAATATAGCACTGAACGGTACTTTAATTAATTGTATGTCTCTCTCCGCTACATACTGATTTTCATTAATTTTATTAAACATTGATTATACCCTACGCTTCTATTCATGACTTTACTATTGGTAGTTCCATTTTTCCAGAAATAATTGTTTTTGTTGGGGTAAAGAATTATTGATAGTGTGCTCTGTTATGAGAAGTTTTCATTTTCAAATGAATTATGCTAAGGCGATTTTAAAAATGCTTACATGTTCTACACTTTTTTTTTGTAATCTAATGAGTTTAAATAATTTTGTTTTCATTTAGTTTACCACTAAAATTTGGTCTCCAAATTATTTTTCCATGATTACTAATAATGTTTGTCATCATAAGAATCTTAGCAAAAGTTTATAGCAATTCATTTCATTTAGTTTATCATTAATATTTGGTTTCCAATTTTTTTTTCCTTCATTACTAACGTTTGTCATGTAAAATTTAGCACAAAATTTGCAGTTTATAGTGATTTGCTTTAAATTCCATTCTAAGATGAAAGCATTACAGATTGTTGGCGGTGAAGATTTGAAGGTTGAAGTTTCATGAAGCTTAATGATTTGATTGTTTGTAATTGGATATAATCTATTTTGTTTTTAAATTTTAAGTCAACAATGTGAGATTTCCTAATAATCCTAATAATGCGAACCTTTTACATTCCATCTTGAAAACTGAGATTGTTAGTGGCTTGTCAGATTTAGTTTTAGCCTATTTGTACTGTAAGAAAAAATGTGAGATATCCCACTAAGTTGTACTTCCGCATATTGAATCTCATCTTAATCACCTTTTTTTAAGGCTGATCATGAATTTGATGTTTGAAATTGCGGTTATTTAGATTCAATAAAATAGATTAAATATAAAATTGAAATTCATTTTAATTTGACTAGATTAATTTGGATTGTTTTTTTTTATCTCTATATAAATTAGATTAAATATAAATTAAATGTATCTGATTATTCTAATATCAAATGAATTAGAGAAGGTAGGGTTTTTCTATAAACCATTTAAGAATAAAAGTTTGGATATTTTTTAAATAAAGAAAAAGATGATTAAACTAATTAATTTTGTTCTGACGTGCGATTATGTTTGACAAGGTTCCATTTGTTGTGGGTCTGATGTTTTAACCCAACACAAGTCAACTTGACTTGGTCCAACCAAGTCCATTCCCTCTTTATCCATCTAGTTACTTTATTTGAGTTTGGCTCTAGTATTATTTACTCCAAAGCAGATGAATGATCTTTTTTTAAATAGTTTTATTTTTCCACATTATGTAATTATTTGTGTATTACGTGATTATTTGTGTGGTTAATATTCTTAGCCATGGAATAGAAATTAGGATATACTAATGTTCTAAGTCAATACAAACTAATACAAGCATCTCCTCGTTCAGGCATATGATAGATTTGTTTTTCCAATATGCAAATATCCATAAAAGTATGTTTCGAACTTTATTTTAAAAGTGTCCTAATAATAAATGAACTATAAAGTTAAGCGTACGTGTTTATTGTCGCTAGAAAAGTTACTGGTACAAAATTGGGCTTTTAACATGTCTAAAAGATTTTGGTTTCGACGAAAATAAAGCATAAAAAGGTATAGTGACACTTTTATAATTTTCACAAACTTATAGTTCTTCGTTATAAAAAAATCGAAGTCATATACTTCTTTTGATATCGATTAATAAATAACAATACTAAAATCTAAAAATGGATCACATAAACAAAAATTTAAACTTTTTAACTCAGTACACACTGCTCAAGATCTATGACTTCGGTTATTTTCAAAATTGATGTCATAGGATCCTGACATTCTCCCTATAAAGATATATGATACACTTTTCAGATTCTGAACAGGTTAATGACCTCGGTTTTTTGCAGAACTGCTGTCATAGGATCATGACTTTACACCCTACAAAAGGAACTTCAAACTATTCAGATTATGAAGGGATCCTTTGGCCTTAGTTGTTCAAAGAACTAGTGCCATAGACCCTTTTGCTTTGGTTTTACAAAGGACTGAGGCTACAGGTATGAGCCAAAAGTTAGAAATAATTCCAAAACTTTATTTTTTAAATATTTTGTGGTGTTTCTGGCATCAATCACTAGTACAATCAGGGGAAACGACAGCGGTTATTTTTGTCTATAGGCCGCGGTTTTCGAACCGAGGCATATTCAGGCGAGGCAAAAAGTCTATACTTTTGGCCTAGGTTTGGGACCCGAGGCATGAAAGCAGAGGATTTTGCCTCGGTTCAGTACTAACCGAAGTAGTAATGCCTTTATGCCTCGGTTATAGCTGAAACCGATGCAGTATGTGCCACTCTACTGCCTCGGTTATGGCTGGAACCGAGGCAGTAGACCTTTTTTTTTTTTTTTGTTCTCATCCGCAAGACTTTCTGCTTCGGGTTTGACCATAACCGAGGCCGTAAGTGGTCTTTCTACTTCGGTTGGGACCATAACCGAGGCATGGCCTCGGTTATGGCTGGAACCGAGGCAGTAGACCCTTTTTTTTTTCTCAAGACTTTCAGCTTCGGGTTTGAGCATAACCGAGGCCGTAAGTGGTCTTTCTACTTCGGTTGGGACCATAACCGAGGCATATATTCTTTTTTTTTTTAAATAAGGTCTGTTTCTGCAACATTCCCAACCACAGAAACAGACCTGCATATATTTTTATAGCCAGAACAGTCCAGAATAATGTAGAAACGTATATTTTAAATGAAAATTATACTAAAACATAAATATATTGAATGGAATCATAAATCAACTTCTTAGAAGCATATAAATCAATCCAATGTAATCATAAATCAAGTTTCAATCATAAATCAATGCAATGTACAAAGTTAAACTTACAATAATGTAGAAAAACATAAGACAACTTAGAAACATAAACTTAGAACTTACTATATCCTAATATCTACTACTTACTATTATATAAATGAATTACATATTTAGCAAGTGTTTTCCTCACAAGTTGAATTGACTTCTCTGGAATTGGAGCAGTCCTATTAAATTTCTGCATAAAACACAATGATTTCAATTAGTGTATATGAAATCCAAACTATAGAGAACATAAAATTCAAACCTAAATATTACCGTTTCCCATCCACTGGTGTAATGTGCACGAATGATGGTCATCATCCAAAACATAACGTAGTAACCACATTCATATGACCCCATTTGTCTATTACGCTACAGTATATCATCATAATTATAAAATGTTAAATAACATCATTTGAATTGAACCAAATGTAACAAAGTATGGACTAAAATACCAAACCTTAAGGGCAACCCATGCAAGCTTTTTAGCTGTAGCAGTAGATCTCCCAGATAACATCATATGTGTTGCAAGGGAACTATTAAAAAACATTCCTTTAGCAAACATTTATATAACAAAAAAGTCGAAACATTGAGATTCTTACCAATCTACTACATGTCTAAGAGAGCTGGGAGGAGACTTCTGCAATGAACAAAACCAGACAGCAGTGTTCTCCGGTATGGAGATCACAAGTAGCTGCCAATGACACCTGAAATTGGTAATAACTTATGAATCATATACCAAAATTAATAAATGAATGTGTTGAAGTTAACAAACTTCACTTACCCATGTATATAAGGGAGAAAATATATCTCCTTCCCCATTCCAAAGCAAGTGGTGATGTATGTCTGAATATCATCAAATTTATTTCTTTCATGAGTCATAGAGGGGTCAATGAACCCATATACATCGTTGAACCCCTTCTTGTAACTAACATCAAAGATATACCTAAAATGAAGAAATAATATGATATAAGTAAGCTGATAAAATAGAATTGTATAAAAAAGTTTTCATAAACTTACATCATCCACAGCTGAATGAGTGTAATATTAATTTCTTCTCTACCCGACGCAAGCTCCCTAACATCTTGATGATGCAAGTACAATGGGATCTGAGCTTCTCTTCCAAATGTAGTAGAATCCCAATGTACATTCATCGGCACATCTGAAATGATTTTAGCAAGCTCGTCTAACGCACCAAGAGGGTCATCCTCAGATAAATAAGTCTTCTTCGGTGGAGGACTTCCCTTTTTACCTATCAGCTGTTAAATGCAAAAATGGTTATGTTATAACGTCAATTAGAAGTAAATATTAAAATTGAGAAGTATATAGTACGAGTGTTTACCGGAGGATTAGATACATCACCAACCAAATGTCTAGGCCAGGTGACAAAGGACTTAAATGCTTCTTCCACAGTGAAGAACTCATCTGTAGGCACAGGAAGAACGGCATCCGCTATGACAACTTCATCCACCGTGACCGTGAACTCATCTTCTGAAAGTTGTACACCATGCACTACAGTGGCTGTCTCATAAACTGTACCACGAGCCACTAGCACGGTCCCAGTATCAGAAAGAATATATAACTGACATGGACGAGTTTCATCCATGTCGTCCCCTAGGGCACCGGAAGCTGAACAACTTCCTTTACCGCTTCTATCTGTCAAATTAAATGTTAGGTTATGCAAAAAGTGAATTAGTTACCAAAAATAAATAAGTTTACCTGTAGGGGGCACAACATGTTCCGCTAGAGGAGATGGCGGAGGACGATTGCCATAATCCTCATAATGCTGCTGGAACTGGCGCGCAACCATTTCAGCAACTTCATCATACAACTCTGCCCGAACCTTCTTTGTGATCTCCTGCGTCATCTCTTTTCTTATTTCCTCCTTCATCTTTTCGTATGAATATGGACGCGAGGAAGACCCAAAAAATTGTCGTATGCCTATGCCAGTCCCAGCACCACGCACCCGTCCTGGGTGCTCAGGTCGTCCAATAGCTGTGGCAAGAATATCTTGACGACCATCTTGTGTGAATTGACCTTGGGAGCTCTGCTCAACCAAGGAGTCCTGTCACATAACAAAAGTTCAAAATCATTAGAAAAATCTATGTAATATATATAACAAAATTAATGTAAAAATATAAGAAATGACATCTTACAATTCTTTCAGATATTTCTCTGGCAGACTCGGAAGTGTATGAGCCCGATGGTCTTATACGGGCTAACTTCCACTTCTCGTGCCGAGATGGTGGTGAAGGAGGAGGAGGAGGGTCACCACCCTCAGAAAGTGGAAGTCTGCTATCTGATTTCTACTTCATTATTTTTTCTTCAAGCTTCCTATATCCACCACGTGACCGTAGGTGTGGATTTTTATTCTGAGCGCTTATTCCCTGTGCTTTTGACCTTTTTTCCTGTGACAATATGAAACAATTGTCATAGTAGAGAATTATGAATGATGAATTGAATGATTTTACTGTACTTACCTGCCACGCCTCGGATGAACGAAGCTCTACAAACTGACGCCATGTTGCTTCGTCAATTGCTGAATATTTGGAACATGGATTTTCATTACTTTTTGGTCCAAATATATATCTAGACGTCAAATTATTCTTAAACCCTCGAAATCTTTCTGCAATTGCAGATAAACACTTATTCCTTAAGCTCTCAACGTTTGGCATATCAAATGTTATCTGCAACAAAGAAAGTAATAACCTTATATCAATACAGATTTATCAATATAATGAATATAGAAGATGGAGCAATATTGGTTAACTTACCAATAGATCTTGCCAGATGAGATTCCGATCAGCCTCAGAAACATGGTCAAAGGATGGAGTAAGTATAGAGATACGATCACGTGCCAATACTCCAAGGTAAGACCTAAATACATCTGCATTTGGGCCAGATGCAACTCCAGTGACCACGTCAATAATGATAGGTGTCCTCTCACCTGCATTTCTTCTAAGTTTAAGCTGTCGTAACCTCGTTGCTCCTCTCGTCCGTCTAGAAGTGGTGGGGACTTCATCGCCTGAGGAATGAGGTGACTCAGCCATGTATCTGTCACAATAAAGAAGATGAAATATAAATAAAGCACTTATAAAATAACATATATTATTTAACAAAAGCCATAAATATTTACACAAACATGAAATTCATACATAATCATATGGGTTGGTCATATATATATTCCCTCATTGTGATCTTCTCGTATTGCTTGTATATCATCAATTAGAGGGTCGTCATCCAAATTTATTGTCGTTTTAAATGGATGGTTGTCAGCGATATGAAGATTACTTAGATTCTCTTCTTTATCTTCAATTTGCCTTTTTCCTTGGAGAGCAACATACCAATGGTCAGACGCAGGATCTTTGACATAAAAAACCTGACTTGCTTGATATGCCATGATGAACGGTTCGTCTCTATAACCAACCTTTAGAAAATCAACAAGTGTCATACCAGATTCATCTATTTTGACACCACTCTTATTGTCTACCCACTTACATTTGAAAAGTGCAACGGAAAACTTAGTGTAATCAACTTCAAATATCTCTTCAATTCTACCATAGTATCTCATGGATCCAATTATAGGATTTTGATCTTTGGATGTGGAAAACTGTAGCGACTCAGCTTCTAGACTGACACCACTATTTTGTACTGTGCTTTTATCATCCAAAGTCTTTGTATAGAATGTGCAATTATTAATTTCGTAGCCTGTACAACATACAACATCAAACTTCAAGCCATTTGCTAACCACAACAAAGTCTCAGAGGACCGTGATTCTTTCGAAACTTCAGATTTGAACCAGGACAAGAATGTTCTGTTGTGCTCCATCAACTGCCATTTCTCTGATTGTCGTGGATAGTTGTCCCTTACAACGACTTTGTGTGCTTCCAAAAATGGGATCACTTCATCTGTGTTGTTTAATATGTACAGATGTGCTTGCATCAATTCTTCACGACTTTTTGTCACCACATTCACACCTCGGATGCTTTTACTTGTAGAATATCTACTCAACCATGATGTCCGAGGGACTCCTATCGGATTTGCTTTAGTCATATACTCAGAGCAAAACTCAATACTTTCTTCAGCAATATATCTTTCAATCATTGAACCTTCTGGACGATATTGATTTTTGACGTACCCTTTCAAAATCTTCATATAACGCTCAATAGGGTTCATCCATCTTAAGTATACTGGTCCACACAACTTTATTTCTCTGACCAAATGAACAAGTAAATGCACCATGATGTCAAAAAAGGATGGAGGGAAAAACATTTCTAGTTGGCACAAGATGATGATAATTTCGCTTTGAAGTTCATCTAACTTTGTAGGATCGATGACTTTACTACAAATTGACGAGAAAAATGAGCACAATCGAGTTATGGTCAGCCTAACTTTTTTGGGCAAAATTCCACGAATTGCCACTGGTAACAACTGTTGCATTAAGACGTGGCAATCGTGAGACTTCAGTCTAACAAGCTTTAAGTCCTGCATTGACACTAAGCTCTTGAAATTTGAAGAGTATCCTTGTGGTACCTTGATACTCTTTAAACAAAGACAAAAACTTATCTTCTCTTGTTTGGACATTGTGTAACATGCAGGGGGCAAATAAGTACGTTTACCAATCTCTCTTGGTGCCAACTCTTCTCGGATCTTCATGTCAACCAAATCCAAACGCGCATTCACTCCATCTTTTGTTTTTCCCTGGATGTTTAGTAGTGTACCAATCAAGCTATCACATACATTTTTCTCAACATGCATGACATCTATGCAATGTCTAACATCTAACTTTGACCAATATGGAAGATCGAAGAATATTGATTTCTTCTTCCAAGTGGTCGTTACAGAAGACTTCTTCGACGTTTTCCCAAATATATGATGTACTCTATTAACTTTCTCAGCAACTTCAAGTCCAGTAAGTGGACTGGGTGCATTGTCTTTCTCTTGTTCTCCATTGAATGCTTTCTTTAACCTTCGATACGGATGATTAGATTGTAAAAATCGTCGATGACGCATATACACTGTCTTCCTTCCGTGTTTTAATTGTTGAGCTGCAGTGTTTTCTTCACATATAAGACATGCTTTATGACCCTTCACACTGTACCCCGACAAATTACCGTAAGCTGGGAAGTCATTAATGGTGCAAAATAACATGGCATGCATCATGAAAGTTTCTGAAGCAAAGGCATCAAATATTTCAACCCCATCAACCCACAACAACTTCAAGTCTTCAACTAGTGGCCTTAGATAAACATCGATGTCATTTCCAGGCTTCTTTGGACCAGATATCAACATTGACAACATCATGTACTTTCTTTTCATGCACAATCCAGGAGATAAGTTGTAAATTATCAATATAACGGGCCAACAACTATGATTGGTACTTAAATTACCAAATGGATTCATTCCATCAGTAGCTAAGCCAAACCTAAGATTTCTACATTCTTCACCAAATTGGGGGAATTCTTGATCAATAATTTTCCATTGCTTTGAATCAGCTGGATGACGAAGCAGCCCATCAGTTGTTCTCTCATCTGCATGCCATCTTAGGTTTTTAGCGTCTTTGGGATTCGCGAACAAACGCTTAAGTCTGGCAACTAGTGGAAGGTACCAAACTACTTTCAAAGCAGAACCATTCTTTTCTGTGTGACCACCATCTTCACCGTTGTTTTTTGACTTGTATCGTGATAACCCACACTTTGAACACTTTATCAAAACTTCATTCTCATTCCTATATAATATGCGATCATTCAGACATGCATGTATCCGTTTATATTCCATACCCATCGGACAAAGAATTTTTTTTGCATCATAATTACGATTGGGTAACGTATTTCCATCTGGCAGCATTTCATTCAATAACGACAACAATTCTGTAAAACTCTTATCACTCCATCCATTGCTCGCCTTTAAATTCATGAGCCTTAACACTGCTGACAACCGTGTGAACTTAGTTGAACCTGCATACAAAGGAGTCTCCGCATCAGTGGACATCGTTTCATACACATGCGCTTGGGCAAAAGCTTCTGCACCAACATCGCGGATCATGTCCTCTAAGTTGTCTTCTTCTGCTTGATCTTCCATATCCATTGTGGAATCATAAACATTTTCAGTTGGAGAGACAGTTGGAAAGTCTGTTAATTCGCCATGCCATATCCATGTTGTATAACTTCGTATGAAACCATCACAGATAAGATGTTCCCTAATATCACTTGCGTTCAACTTCCTCCCATTCAAACAGTTCACACAGGGACATCTGAACTTCACTTCATTATCACCACTTGTACTCGCATTACGTTGCGCAAACTCTATAAATTCTTCTACCCCTCTCTCGTACTCAGTGCTGATGCGTGGTAAATTAATCCACCCTTTATCCGTATGCATGTTTACTGAAATTGTTTACACAATTTCAATAATCTTGAATTATCACTTTGATCGTGTTTGTATTCAAGGTGTGACCCTATCCCATTCAAGAAGATTCATTTTTTTTAGTTTATTAAACATATCAATTTTAAACAACATATCTCATATTTCACGAAATTTTGCCAGCATTTCGCATTGGTCTTCAGGTTACACGAAATGAAAGTGATTATAAATCACAATCAAATATGTACCCGAAGATCAATACAAAACACACCGACAAATTTTCGTGAAATTTAAGAAATGTATATTAAAATTGATATGTTATAATAAACTATGAAAAAATTATTACTCTTCTTAAACTGTCCAACCGGACAATTCAAGATTCAATACTGTAAATTATTATTACCATCTCCTCTATTTTCATTTGTAAAAAGTACGTTTGTTAAAAAAATATGGAGATAGTAAATAATTTTTGTACTGAATCTTAAACGGGAAACTAAGGCTAATTCACAACAACAATATATATTCAAGCAAACAAATAATTACATACGCAACATGTAATATATTCAACCAAACAATATATTCAACCAAGAGTAAATAATGTCATTTCAATTAACTTTAGGGTTTAGATACTTGAGTTTATTTCAACCAAGGTTTTTGTGGCAAATCCATCAAAGGTATTGAACATGAACATAGTCATACATTTGTAAAGAAAAGAACACTGTTGCATGATATACTGTAATACTAAGCGTACGCTGTAACTCTGCTTTATAATTATGTTCCAGAGAATCACCATGAAGGAAATCAAGTCACATCCATGGTTTTTGAAACGTCAACTTCCTTTGGCACATACAATGTATTTTCACTTAGCAATCCTCTTAATTTTACAGCACAAATGAAGCACAAACGGCAAATACATACAACCAATACATACACTACCAACAAAATTAAAAAAATCAATGGCGGAGGCAGTACCGTTGGAGGCAGTACCGTTGGAGGCAGCAGTGGCGGAGGAAGCACCGGCAGGCGAGACCACTGGCAGCAGCAGTGGCGGAGACCGGCGACGCACCAATGGCAGCAGCAATGGCAGAGACTGGCAAGGCACCAATGACAGCAGCAGTGGCGGAGACCGACGAGGCACCAATGGCAGCAGTAGTGGCGAAGACCGGCAAGGCACTAATGGCAACAGCAGTGGCGAAAACCGGCGAGGCACCAATGGCGAGACGGCGAAGGGAGGACGCAGGCGAGAGAACTGGAAGCGGTGGCACGGCGACAGAAAACACAAATGAATACGAGGAAGAAGAAGCTGTCTGTTTCGATTTATGAATTAGAGCTACTACCTCGGTTACTTAAACACGCGAGGTAATAAGCAAAATACCGCACCGGTTGCCTACCAAACCGAAGCAGTAGATAGGCGTTCTGACTTTTCAGTTACCAGCAGTTACCAGTAGTGAGGGGTTTAGGCTTCGGTTACCTAATAAACCGATGTCGTAGCCATGACCAACGACCTCGGTTTAGGAATAAACCGATGCCCTAGGAGCAGGCGTGGCACTCAAGGAGCAGGCGTGGCAGCAGGCGTAGCAGCAGTTGGCAGGTGTAGCACCGGTTGCCTACCAAACCGAGGCAGTAGGGCGTTCTGACTTTTCAAATGTCTTTTCAGACAGAAATGTCAGGGCGCTTGTAGCAGGTGCAAGGAGCAGAGTTTTAGGCTTCGGTTGCGTGGCAGAACCGAGGTATATGCTTCGGTCTTGAACGAACCCGATGCCCAAACCGCATACGTCAGAGGTTGGCAGTGGAGCAGAGCTTTACGCTTCGGTTCTGAGGAGAACCGAGATAGTAGAGTGGCAGGTCTGGAGCAGCCTATATGCCTCGGTCAGCGCAGAACCGAGTTCGTGAACGTACGCTTGGGTTCTTGAACGT
>JAHCHA010011763.1:22982-36380 GCA_027742795.1 Vigna hirtella | reverse complement strand
ACGAACCCGAGGCCAAACCGCGTATGTCAGAGGTTGGCAGTGGAGCAACCTATATGCCTCGGTCAACGCAGAACCGAGTTCGTGAACGTACGCTTTGGTTCGCGAACGTACGCTTCGGTTCTGAGGAGAACCGAGTTAGTAGAGTGGCAGGTCTGGAGCAGCCTATATGCCTCGGTCAGCGCAGAACCGAGTTCGTAAACGTACGCTTGGGTTAGCGAACGTACGCTTCGGTCTTGAACGAACCCGATGCCCAAACCGCGTACGTCTTGAACGAACCCGAGGCCAAACCGCGTACGTTAGAGTTTGGCAGTGGAGCAGAGCTTTACGCTTCGGTTCTGAGGAAAACCGAGTTAGTAGAGTGGCAGGTCTGGAGCAGCCTATATGCCTCGGTTATCGCAGAACCGAGTTCGTATCTCTCTTTAGGCACCGGTTTCGTGTAAACCGAGTTAGTAAATGCAGTTAGAGGTTGGAAAGCCACATCAGCTGGAAGGTTTATGCTTCGGTTGGGTGTTGGACCGAGGTAGTATTGTGCTTTAGGCATCGGTTTTAAAGCAACCGAGGCATATAGGTTAGTTTTATTTACGGTTCTGCCACCACGCTTGTATACGCTTCGGGTATGCTTAAACCGAAGCATATATAGCGCTTTTAAATCCGTTTTTTTTACTAGTGAATTCTTAGTAGAACCGAGACCATAGACTACATATTGCTTCAGTATTTAAAATAACCGAGACAATATGTCTTTGCAGTGGTAAAAAAGTGCAAATTCATATAACTCTTTACAGTTTCTTTTCACATTTTTTCATTTATCTCGAACCCCTCATTTCTACTAATATTGCTCCATTGACTCCAAGCGTTGTGGTCATTGCCTCCAACATAGTCATCATTGTCTCCATTGACGTGGTCTGAACTTCTTTTTAATGATCTTTCATTCGTTCGTTTGTTTCTACACCATGAGCTTTGGTTCTTTCATTCTTTACCTTGGTCTTTCATTATGAAAGCTAGATTTTGTAAGACAAAATATCAAAAAAAGTGGGTCATATAGTACTTCATCTATTTGTGGTATCACATTGTTTTGTGGTCTGTTAGTAGGAGACCAAATTATATTTTGCAATGATATTTGGTTTCTTGAAAGATAGATGTATCTCTATGCTTACGATTTGGGTATTTTTGTCCTACTAAAACCCGGTACACATTGCTAAAATGTACCAACTGAAAAACAGGCCACTAGTAAAAAAAGAGCGTTTAACCTCGCACAATAGGCTTCGGGTTAGGTGAAACCGAAGCATATACGCTTATTACCTCGATCCATGGAAGAACCGCAACATATAGCTCTTATTATCTCGGTTAAAGGTCTAACCGAATCATATAGTCTATCAAAATCACCTTTTTCCCTGTCACCTGACCTGCTCTGTCATGTCTGTCACGAGTCCTATGGCATCGGTTGCTCCAGAACCGGTGTGGAAATGCTTTTATGCTTCGGGTGGAAGAGAACCGAGGCCTATAAGGTGATTTCAGAATTTATTTTTATTTTTTTATACCAGCACAGGCTTCGGGTAGAAGAGAACCGAGGCCTATATTCAAAATTTCATTTCTCCTCTTCAATGCGCACTCTCTTTCTTCTGCCCTCCATTTTCTTCTGCTTCATTCGTCGCTGCCTTTCATCTTCGTCTCCCTCACCATTGTCGCTGCCTCCATTGCTCTTTGGTGCTCTGCTTGACGAGTCCACGCTACTGCCTCCATTGCACTAGCCTGCCTGCTGCACGGTCTCTGAACCACCGTCGCTGCACCGCCCTTGAACCGTTGTCGCTGCACTGCCCTCCGCGCTCCACACCAACTGCACGCGTGGTCAAGACAGTGTTTCGCTGCCATCCAACCACTGCCTCACCGTCGCGCCTCTCCGCTGCTGCTCCTTCACCACCGCGGTCTCCCTGTTGCTGCCTTGCCATCGCGTGGAGACAGTGTTGCCGTCGTTCGTCGAGCTCCAGATCCGCTCCAGATCTGCTCCAGATCCACTCCAGATCCGCTCCAGATCCACTCCAGATCCACTCCAGATCCGCTCCAGATCCACTCTAGATCCGCTCCATAACGTCACCGCCGCTGCCTCCCCGCTGCTGCCTTGCTGTCGCGTGGTGAAGACAGTGTTGCCGCCGCATTGCCGCCATCTTCGCGTGGTCTTCCTAGGTTCTTACTGCACTGCCGCGTTGTCTCTGATGGACGAAGATGATGATGGACGAAGGTGGTCTACGGTGGTGTTTTGGGTGGTCCGATGTGAGAAAGATGGTGGTGTTTGGCGGCGTGTGGTGTTTGGCGACGTGTGGTGTTTGACAGCGTGAGAAAGACGGCCGACGGCGTCCTGATGAGGAAACCAGGAAGAGCATATTGCCTCGGTTCCCTTTGAACCGAGTTCTAATCCTATATTATTTTGCCTCGGTTCACAGCCGAGACATAAAAGTCCATACCTTTTACCTCGTCTGTATATACATCGGGTCAAGAACCGATGCCTATAGGCTAAAATAACCGGTGCCATAACCTCTGACTGCACTAGTGGGCGTACGCGCGTTAACAAACCCCTAATTTTAATATTTTAATTTAAGTTGTTTTTTAAGTGAAATATATTAAGTCGTTTCGGATAATGAAATACTAAATTATATATTATTACTAATTTTATATAATAAAATTTAGAGAAGCACCTCAGTCTCATTCTTTTTATTACACATTCTTAATATTTTATGCTGCTTCATATGCACACAATATCTTCACAACAGAGAAAAAAAAGTTTTTTTTCAAAATTTCAAACTAGTCTTTAATTATCTTTTTCCTTTATTTGGTCTGTTTAATCGCCATCTCTCAATCTACATTCCTTAATTTATAAATTTATATTTTAAAAAATGTCAACTATTTGAAATAAACTTACATGACAATTTTGGATTGTTTGTTGTAAATCAATACTAGTGAGAAATATTTTTAATTGCAAATTTTTCTACACCAAAATAAACACTTATTTTATTAATGCGTATATATAGTTTTAATTTAAAATAATCAAATTATCTAAGTTGGAAGCAGTCTACATTGTATGCTAAAATAATAATTATTTTTAAAATATGTGACTTATGTTTATTTATTATTATTTTTTATTTGATGAAATCAAATTTTTAGAATATAAATCACTACAGGAAAGTTGTTAATTTCCGAAGGAATAAAACCGACGGCCAATGGGGCCTTCGGTAAAGTTGAGTTACCGAAGGACATACCGACGGTCATGTAAGTGGTTTATTACCGAAGGCTTTTTGACTTTACAGAAGGACAGTGACCGTCGATATAAGCCTCGACTTAATGAAATGAAAATTTGGGATTTCCCTCTCTATTCTCCCAATTTTTGTTTCCGCAGAACCTCTCCCCCAAATTTTTCTCTCTCACTTTAGAACTGCAGGTTAACCCCTTTCTTGCTGCAATTGGTGTGTCGACGTTAGGATAGTGATGGTAAGGAGGGTGGTGGTCTAAGAAATTAATTGTTCCGAGGGGGCTGGTCGAGGGTGGTGGTTGGTGTTGCGATGTGACGACGGTGTTCTGGCGACCTCACCACGGTGTGCTCTGAAGTTAAAGGAACTTGGTCGACGGACTTCGTTGGAGGGGCCACTGTGGGCTTTTGTCGCTGTCGTGCTCTACAAAGGTTGCCATCGTCTAGGGCTATCTTGGTTGAGGTAAGTTGTGCGTTTAAAAATTCGTTCTGAGTTTAATTGTTCTTCAATCTGTTTGATGTTCTTGTGGCAGCACTGTGTGATGTTGTTTGTTCGAGAAAGTTTTTTATTTTGTAATTGAAATGAGGGGCAAGGCATTGGCCTGCCAGTGAGAAGGTTCAAATAACCTTAGCCGTAGTTTAGCGAAAATAAAAGCAACTGGTGAAGATTGAGTAGGTGAAGATTATAACTTAGTGGTTTGTACTAATTTTTCTTGTGAACAAGTGGATTACACTTCACCAGCACACCATTTGTCAAAGACAAAGCTCGAATGCTAACACAAACACCCCATTGCTCCCAAGTCAATCTCTCAGTATTGGCTATCTTTTTCAGAAACTCAACCTTCACTAGCTGAAGAACAATAGTTAGGCTCACAATTACAATGAACAACCTATTCTTACCAACTCCCTTAAATATGTTCTTGTTCTCCAGTTCCCTTGCATTTAACTCATTGAACACTTGGCAGAGGACAAAAGAATTGAAGATAATCGTGTTCTTCAACTTCTCAGTAACATGAAAGATTGATCTTCCCCTCAATTCTAAAACCAGTTGTACCATAACCTGGTACAATGCCTGTGAAATCAGGTTCCTCCACATAAGTGTAGTTATCAGTGGCTCAACTCTACCTACAGGTGGCATCTTCATGAGATCATCAGTAGGTTCCTCGGTGGCTAAAGCCAAAGCTCTCCTTTTCCACTTCAGTGCCTTTTATTCCCTTGGAAAGTCCAATATCTACATCTTTTAGAGCAGGTGCGTCATTTGTGGCATCACATGTGATTGGCACCACATTACCCTTCTGCTTTAAACATTGAACCATCAGAAGCTTGTTAAATGGAGATGATCTGGCCATGACCCTGATTCTGTTAATCTTATCATTCTTTCCTCATGTACTGAGATTGTAAAGTGTTGTTGAAGGAGGGTGGTTTGGGTGGTGGAGGAAGCAGAGTCTGGATTGTGGAAGGAGTAGCAGTGTGAAAAGGGTGAGTTTAGTGTGTGGAAGTGAGGGACAAAGGGTGTTAATTTATAGAGGAAAAAACACAGAAGAGAGAGGAAGAGCAGAGAGTCACACAGACACACAAAGGATGAAAATAAAAACATAAATATATAAGAAAAAGAGAGAGAGAGTGGGGGGGACGTGCCCCTCTACCTTTCATTTTGCTTTTCTATTTTTTTAAGGTACGTTATTTGTTCTTTGAACACTGAAATGTTGGTCAGGATTCACATTTGCCACCAACTATAGTTTGACATGATTGGTACATATATATTTATTCTAGATTACATACAAGTATGTTTAGATATCACTCTTGAACTTTATGTCCAATTGAACAGAAACAAATACATGGCAATTTGGTAAGAAAGTAATCTGGTTTAAGACAGAAGAAAATAAGGAAAAACGTGTATGGGGAGGGTAGAGTGGGAATAAAAGTGGTTATAATGGGAGAGAAGAGGAGAGGAACAATAATGGGGGCTTTGAGTTTAGGGTCTGGAAAATGATTATGGAGTAGGCCGTCCCAAGATAATTAATGATGGTTTGGATTGGGTCCAAAACCAGCATCAACACCCTTCCTTACCCACTCACCCCTATCATGAATTACTCTTGTTTTATTTATGCTTTGGTTGTTCTATTTTGAGGTCTCCATAATTTAGAGTTTTGTTTGTGTAATTTTCATGTTTTGGAAAGTGTTGGCAGTAATCATGGTTCTTGCCGTAATGATGAGAAATGATATGAGTGAGATGTCCAAAACCAAATCCAGCTGCCTTAACTCAGTGTTAATTTGCATGCTTTGTTTTTATATGGTTGAGAGAGTGCTTTAACTTTTCAACAAAGTAATTGTGAAATGATTAAAAAGGTTCCAGAAAAGGTCAAAAAATAAAAGGATGGAGGGGTGTTAAGCATTGTCATTATACTAAAGCAGGGTTGTTTTAGTGGCACAGGCTCTGTTTGAGAATTTAGTGTTAGCTAATTAGTGGCACAGCTCCATCTTTCTCAAATTACTCTTTCATCCTTAACACACTTCTCTACTTTCTCTGTTTAAATCACTTCCATATGCTTTTTATAGTTGTAATAATCTGTCTAATAATCATTAAAAAGTAATATTCTTGAACCAATATTAAAATGTACTAGATTATTTGAAGCAGATGAGTTTCTGAAAAGGGAAGAGTAGGTGTCATTGTGGCAATGTGAGGATGGGTTGCATGTGATTTTATTTGATTGTAAATTTGCCATAATGTGTTATGGAAAACCAAGGTACAGAGCTCTAGTACTGGTTTTTGTTAGGAAGTTCATTAGGAAAATATCATATATGTTAAAGTGTTAGGCTATTTGGAATGACTGTACTTTCCTAAAATTGGATTCAATTATGTATGTACATTTGAAGGAGTTTTCAGACGAAATTCCATTTGATGTGTTAGGGTGAGCTTTTAAAGGAGTTTGAATTGTGGCCAGAAAGGGAGGACGAGAGTCTACGGAGAAGACTTAACTAGGAAAGGAAAGGAAAGGCAAAGGTATGGGGACCTAAACTGAAATTGCATGATTGAAATTGCATGAGTTTGAATGTTAAGTTATATTGATTGAAGTTTTATGATATTGTAAACATTGAGGTTTGTCAAACTTTGTTGTGAATGGTTTGAAACTGATTGCCATATATGTAAGAGGTATGTTTTGGTACTTTAATTTGTGCATGATGAAGTTGAAAAAATAAAGCATGTACAATGACCTCTTCCTTTGGTTCTAATCTGTGAGAATTAGCCATGAGACATCTTACCATGTTTGTAAGATCATAGAATGTGTAGGTTTAGATTAGCCTTTTCAGTTTAGTAATGTGTTCTACATCAAAGCAACTTGACTAGAATCAGAGCAATTTGCCTTCAACAACTGAAGTGAATTTTGTTCCACTTCCCAAGTTTGTCCAACATTAAAAAAAGTTTACAGTGTTTCCAAATTGGTTGTTTGAATACAACACAAAGGAAGGTTTAGGTTCAGATGACCACTTGGCTTGTAGCTTTGGCTAACAAGATTACTCAAAAACAAATTCAAAGAAAACAAAAGCTATGTTACTGGCCACTACTGCTACAGTGTAGTTTGTGGTCCAAATTCCTTGTGTAAAGCAAGATGCATGTGATCATATCAGCATGGTTTTGGACCACCTAATCAAAGTGAATTCAACACTCAAAATGAATGTAAACAGTTTTGGCTTTTCAAATCATAAAGGTTTGTTATCTGTTTAGAAACTGTCCACATAACACTCTCTGTTATTGCCAAAGATATGAGGCCAAGTTAGCCACACAAAGGTCAAAAAAATGAGTGTTCTCTATGCTGTTTAGTGCACTGGATTAGGCAAAATGGATTTTTCAGCACTTGGTCAATCTTTCTTTCTCTTTCAATCA
Source organism: Vigna hirtella (assembly GCA_027742795.1). Lineage (NCBI taxonomy): Eukaryota > Viridiplantae > Streptophyta > Magnoliopsida > Fabales > Fabaceae > Vigna > Vigna hirtella. The sequence continues at coordinate 29,256 of JAHCHA010011763.1, read as the reverse complement.
GTGTCCTACATTAGTGATGTGTAGAGCCTAGTTTTCTTCTCACTAGACCATAACCTGTATGTATGTAAACACAAGTACACAAAACAACAAAGAAAGAAAGATTACAATTAAAAGGTTATGTGATATACAACAGTAAAGTACAAACAACCTCTAATATACGTAGATGATTCAAAGTTTAAACTTATTTTGATGCTACTTCAAAACAGATTGAGAAACACTATTTTGGTAACATTGAAGCTACTGGATTGAACCACAAAGTCTTCACAGTATTAAGAAATCACAGGAAATTGGTTATGGACAACAGAAAATTTTAGACTTCAAATTGACAACTTGGATGGCCAAAGATTGAATAGGCAATTAAGTAAAGTTTAGAAACGAAGTAGGCACTGAAATGTAACCTAGGAAATGTTGTAGATCATATTAATAAAGCAAATAAACATAAATCAAGTTGATTCAAACTCAATTCAAAACTTGTTTATCATTTTAGGTAACGTTCTATATCAGTGTCTGTTGAGTCATACTTGGACCAACCTTCATTTCAACATCTGTTGAGTCAAGCTGAGGATGAATTTGGTTATGAGCATCCAACTGGTGGTCTCACAATTCCTTGTGGAGAAGATGTGTTCTCAGATATCACGTCTCGCTTTGATAGGTGCTAACTGCTTGAAGATGGAACTGACTTAGATGTAGACATATACTTGACAGACTTTTCTATCATAGTTTCTTACCTTGAGAATATTTCCCTCTCCATGTTTGATGACTGAATTTGTAAAATCAAATTTAATTTGAATGAGAAAGTTTTTGAACACTAACCTTTTTCACGTTTTATTCTCACATAGTATATATGTATATATCTTAAAGAAAAGAACTTTATTGAATAGGAAATGGGCTAAGCATATGTTTATTTAAATCAAACGACCTGAGCAAGATTTCATCAATATAGTTGAACAAGAAAAATGATTTAAGATGGCCTGATCAAACAAAAACACAAGTCTGAGAATGGGACAACAATTTTTATATTTTCCTATTTTGCTACAGCCAGTTGCACTTATCATCGTGTAGCAGCGCCGTACATGAGAAATATTCACTCTTATGATGATGCCCCACTTAGTTATGATAAACGAATTTTGATCACCTCTGCGTCAAGCAGCAGCCCCATCTTCACATGGGCGATTCAGCATATTGTAGTTGCCTCTAGGACCAGAATAGCAGAAATTTGATTCAAATACATTGATAGTGTAATTTTTTAGGATTATCAGAGTGATAGATGGACACATACTGGTGGGATATTAAAATCCATTCATTTAAGTGTAATTTCCTCATATTTTTTTTTGTCCAAGACACTGCAATTTTGACCTCAGATATTCATGTAATTTCCCTTGTTACTGTAACATCTAATTAGCTTGACTGGCCTCTTTCTTTTTCAGTATTCCTAGAAGTATAGGGTTTAGGAGCTGATGAGATATTTTTAAATAATACAATACAAATATATACACTTCTATAAGGTTTCAATCAAATCCTTCAGACTTTAGTCTGTTACTTCTTTGGATATGCAATGGGTTTCCATTTTCCTGGTCTTCAAAGAATAACTAATATTCAAAAGATTAGAGTTTATATTGAACAAAACCAAAAGAGTGGTTTTTGATTTATTAACTGTGAAATTTAGTAATAGTGTTTATTGCAATTTTCTCTACATAATGCCCAGGAATTTAAAGTTCTTGTGAATGATTGTCTATATTCTTCGGTAGGCTAAAACAGCTCACATATTGTTACTCAAAACTAACAGTTGTCCAAACTGTTACTCAAAAAGACGTTGCCACTTCCCAAATTTGAGTCAAAATTGATGGTTTCATATACTATTATGCACTTAGACCATTATATCACTAATTGAACTCTGCTAGGAAGTTTTAAACATCATTTTAGACTTGCTCAAACTGTGACACAACATACAAATGCAAGCATTCAAAATCTGACTTTGTTATGGACAAAAGTGCAGAAAAATCACTCCATCACACCACCAAACATGAGTTTATAATTGATGTTGGACTAGGCAATGGTATAAGTGATTGTAGACTGTGTAACTACACAAGACCAAGCTGGAAAACAACAGCTAGGTGGAGTTCAACTCAAATTAGACTCACATACAACTCAAACAGCGGAGTCCAAACTGCACTAAATTAGAATGGTACAATTGGTCAAATTTTGCTAACTACACTGAAGTAGCATAAGAAACTACAAAGAAACTGTTCTAAGAAGTTGCTAAATTGTAAAACAAGGCTAACTACACTAAACTAACCTAAGTATGTTGATGTATATATTGTATGTTCCTGTATATTGTATGTTCATTTATTAGGCTACAACTTCATTAAGTTAAGTAGTCATTTAAAGTTTTATGGTACTACACACACTCTTAATGGAATGAGAAGGGTAACAGTACCTTAAACACTTACAATGTACAAAACATGTGAAAGTACTCTATAAAAGAGAACTTTAGTAATGTCAGATTATTGACTCCCCCAAATTGTATACACAACCACTTAGGAAATCAAAGGCATTTCAATACTGAGGACTTCTCTTTGGATGCCCTTATTGAATGCCTATGACAATAGTGTTGAAATTTCCTTCCATGTTTGACTTGAGTAGTAATAGGTTATTTACTTATGTCACATGGAGTGTTGCTGTTTTGGCTAAGTTTTTATTTGTTTGGCTTGTCACAGAACATGGCCCATTTTCCCAACCATCGTGGATGGATGTATGATCGTTGTTATAGTGGAAGGAGAGGTTTGAAGGAATCTTTTGTCATCGGAGTTGAAGAGTTTGTGGAGACGGCCCGACGATATCAATATTATGCTGTTGATGGAGGGATTCGATGTCCATGCATCAAGTGCGAATGTACAAGAATTTTGAAAGATGAAGTCGTCAAACTTCACCTATACCAAAAAGGGTTCATGCCTAATTACACAGTTTGGACATTTCATGGTGAAGAAATCCCTTCGACCTCCACTGCAGCTGAAAAGCGGCTTGCATCAGGTTTGAATACTATTGTACATACATCTGAGATAGATCAATTTGCCGATAGATCAATTTGCCGATATGCAAGAGATGGTCGACAATGCTCTTCGTCGCCACGCTGAACAAGAAGCAAACGATAGTCATTATGAAGAGCCTCCAAATGAAACCACTCAGAGGTTTTTCAATTTACTGACAGAGGCAAATCTACCTGTATTTGAAGGTTCAACTGAGTCAAAATTATCAGTGTGCATTAGACTCATGGCTGGCAAATCTAATTGGAACATGCCCATTGAAGCAGTGGACTTTTATACAAAATTGATGTTAGATTTGACACCACCGAACAATTTTATGCCGAAGAATTATTACCAAGCCAAAAAATGTGTTTCAAAGTTGGGATTGGAAGTAAAGAAGATTGATTGTTGTGTTAATGGATGTATGTTATTCTACGACAATGACAGTGGCAAAAGTGATGCATTGTTGAATGCAAGTTTTGTGGCTCACCTCAATATCATACTATGCATGCTGGCCGGAGGCAAAAAAAACCCATTCCCTTGAAGTCAATGTTCTACTTGCCTATAATTCCAAGATTACAAAGAATGTTTACTTCAATGCAAACATCAGAACACATGACATGGCATGATGGTAACAAAACTGAAGGATTTTTGCGTCATCCTTCTGATGGTGAAGCTTGGAAACACTTCAATCGTAAACATCCATCCTTTGCTAGTGAACCGCGCAACGTCAGACTTGGTCTATGCTCTGATGGGTTTACCCCGTACATTCAGGCCTCTGCATCACCATATTCATGTTGGCCCGTGATAGTTACCCCATACAATCTCCCACCTGAGATGTGTATGACAAAGCCTTACATGTTTTTATCGTGTATAATACTAGGTCCATCTAATCCCAAATCATTGATTGATGTTTATTTGGAGCCTTTGATTGATGATTTGAAGAAGTTATGGAATGGTGTTTGGACGTATGACGTTTCAAGGAAGCAAAATTTCCTTATGAGGGCAGCCTTGATGTGGACTATTAATGACTTCCCAGCGTACGACATGTTATCTGGTTGGAGCACGCATGGTCGATTAGCTTGTCCACAGTGCATGGAACATACAAAGTCATTCCAATTGAGTTATGGTCGGAAAAGTAGTTGGTTTGACTGTCATCGATGGTTCTTGCCCATTGATCACCCCTTTAGAAGAAACAAAAAGGCATTTCGCAAAGGGCAAGTTGAAACGGAATTGCCCCCGCCGAAGTTGACTGGATCACACGTTTGGAGAAGAGTTATAGACTATCCAAAAGTCACTGAGTATGGTCAGAATAAGATAGAAGGGTTTGGAGAATGGCATAATTGGACTAAAAGAAGCATATTCTGGGAACTTCCCTATTGGAAAGACAACTTGCTAAGACACAACCTCGATGTCATGCACACAGAAAAATATTTCTTCGACAATGTCTTCAACACAGTTATGAATGTTATAGGTAAGACAAAAGATAATGAGAAAGCAAGAAAAGATTTACCTTTGTATTGTGGACGAAAAGACTTAGAGATGAAGGTCCAAGGTAACGGCCGATTGTTTAAACCAAAAGCAAATTACACCTTGTCAAAAGACGAGACAAGAATTGTGTGTGGATGGATCAAGGAGCTTAGAATGCCAGATGGATATGCTTCTAACTTGTCCAGATGTGCCAATGTTCAGAACGGTACTATTCAAGGGTTGAAGAGTCATGATTGTCATGTATTCATGGAGACTTTCATCCCTCTTGCGTTCAGTTTTTTGCCAATGCACGTGTTAAATCCACTGATAGAAATTAGTAACTTCTTTAAAGATTTGTGTTGCACGACACTAAAGGAGAATTCCCTTAAAAAGATGGATGAAAATATCCCAATTATTCTCTGCAAATTGGAAAGAATATTCCCTCCTGCATTCTTTGATTCAATGGAGCATATTCCGATTCATCTTGCATACGAAGCTTGGTTTGGGGGACCGGTGCAATACAGGTTGATGTATCCATTTGAAAGGTTTATGGGAGAATCCAAACGTTCAGTTAAAAATAAAGCTAGAGTAGAAGGCTCAATTTGTGCAACTTACTTGCACAGAGAGACAATGTATTTTTGTTCACATTATTTCAAAAACTTCATGTTGTCCCCCACTCATGTCAGAAATGAAATGCAATGGAAAGTTGAACCACGTGAAGGTGCATTATCAGTCTTCCGACAATCAGGCCGTCACGCAGGGAAAGAATTCACACATTGGTTAACTGATGCTGAATTCAATTCTGCTCATGTCCATGTCTTAATCAATTGCAGTCAAGTTAAGCCGTACCTTGAGTATGTCATCATCCATCTCTTATCTTTTCAACGACACAATTGTTATACACTAATGAATTTCATCCTTTTCCAGCTCATTTCTTGTCGCCGAGCAAGTCGCAGAAGGAAATACTTCTGCTAGAATACACTCTGAGTTTCCCCATTGGTTTAGAAATCAGATTTGTAGTTTTTCCTACATTTAGAAATCGGTTAACCTGACTCTTGCTTTTATAATTTTTTTAGTGTATTTGTAGGTTTTTAATCAAGCATTAACTCCCACAGTTCAAGAGTTAAGACATCTCTCGAATTGGCCAATGAGGTGTGTCAAAGAATGGCACACGTACTTCACCAATGGTTACAAATTCCATACACATGAATGGTCTAAAGGAAAGAAAACATCAAATTGTGGTGTGTATGTGAAGGGCCTAACAGAGGGTAGTTATGATGATTTCTACGGCATCATTCACAAAATATATGAGCTAGAGTACAACAGCACTACTTCTCGTAACAGAGTAGTACTTTTTAATTGTGAATGGTTTGATCCTTCTAGAGTTGGTACTAGAGTGGATCCTCGCTTTAATATTGTTGAACTCAACCAGAGATTAAGATATGGACCATTTGATCCTTTTATTCTACCAACAGATGTCAGACAGGTTTATTATGTGCCATATCCACCATTCCGCAATATTGACAAGCGTGGTTGGGCCGTAGCAATACAAACCAAGCCTAGAGGTCGCATTGACTCAATGAGGTTCAAGAAGATGTTGCCTACCAACTTGACCAAATGTCACAACCACAAGAAATTATTGAAGTTGAACGTATAACTGCATTGGTCGACCCTGATGGTGATGGAGATGAATTAGAAGCAACAATACAAGGTGATGAAGAACAAGAAGAAGAGGAAGAAGAAGAAGAAGAAGAAGAAGAAGAAGAAGAAGAAGAAGAAGA
>JAHCHA010011763.1:0-22972 GCA_027742795.1 Vigna hirtella | reverse complement strand
GAAGAAGAAGAAGAAGAAGAAGAAGAAGAAGAAGAAGAAGAAGAAGAAGATGATGATGATGATGATGATGATGATGACGAAGAAGAAGAAGAAGATGATGATCATAATGACGATGATGAAGATGAAGAAGAAGAAGATGAAGATAATGATGACGACGATTGAATGTTGGACATCTATTGTAGCAAATTGAACTATCATTTGAATACAGTTATCTAAAATACTATCTTAAAAGTTGTATGCAATTATTTATACATTGACTTTAAAAACCATTGATCCTTCCTTATTCATTTCTTTTTTTTTCCTTTATTTGTAACCATTTCAATGTAGTAATGACAGGACAAGGTTCATAACATCCTGATAAAGGAAAGGGGGTAGCAAGGCCTAAAAAGAGGCAACGGCAGGCACCAAAGTATGTACTTAGGGTGCCTGCTAGACTACCTACCATTGCTGCCCCCGGTACATCATCTGTGGGGCCTCCTCCTACCCTTGCAGTAGACCCTACACCTACCTCTGCAATACACCGTTATCCTACCCCTACAGTACACCCTTCTCCTACTCCTGCAGCACACCCTTTTACTACCCTTGCAGCAGACCCTCTTCCTCCTCCTATGATTATAACCCCCACTCCTCCCCCCTGTGGTTATTACCCCCACTCATCTCCCTGACCCTACTTCTATACCTTCCTCATCTTGTATACCGCCTTCTGAGACTGTCACACCATCTGCTGATCCAGATTCAAGTGGTGATGGTGAAGGTCTTGACCCGCCCCTCCATGATCGACCATGGATTGAGCCGTATGGTAAAGGGTAAGATTTTAATCTCTTCATAGAATTTGATGTTTAAACCCTACATTCTTTGAAATGACTTTTATTATGCAGGTTTATTCCATCTAGGGTTGCTTCCCAGGCCATCACACGTTCAATTAAGCAACAGTTTTTAAGTCCATGGCCTACTTGGGGAGCAATACCTGATGACGACAAAAAGCCATTCTAGGAGCGCTTTCAGGTGAACAATCCATTAAACTAATTGTCCCTCTTATATAAGTTATGTTCATTAATCAATGTTTGTTCTGTTTAATATTACAGATGAAGGTGCAGTGGAAACCTGAACATGAAACACAGATACACAGAAATTTCCACATGAAAGCATCTCATCGGCTGTCAGAGATGTTTAGGGATGCCCGGAATGCAGGAGAGCGCCCTTACTGGCTGGGCGACCAAATTTGGAACTCTTTACTGGCTCATTGGAATACAGTAGAGTTTCGCAATAAGTGTGCCAAGGCGCAGAGAAACAGAGCATCGGAAAAGGGTGGCACCCTGCATACTGGTGGGTCGATAACCATTCATGAGCATGCCATTCGTATGGTAAAATTTCATTACATAACTTTTTCTTTCATATATAAGTTATGTATTTTCTATTTGATATGTACACTTCTAATTGTAAACTGCATTACAGGCACAAGCTCTGGGACGGGCGGTTCATGTTGATGAGGTCTTTGCACAGACTCATGTAAGGAAGGGCACTAATCAATTCGTTGATGAAAGATCTCGGAAGACTCATGTAAGCAAATAACACTATTACTATTATTAATTTTTCATTTATGTTATTTTATCATTCCCTAACATTGCTTTTAATGTTTCGACAGGAAGAATTTTCTACGAGACTTTCATAGGTTAGATCTGAACATGAGTCAGCTCCTACACCGGATGTTGGCAGTAATGCAGAAGACGACATACGTAGGACACAGTGTTGGGTCGAGATCGTTGGTGGGAAGAAAAAGGGTCGACTGTACGGTGCAGGACAACTTGCTGCAAACTATACAGCATCGAGAGGAGGTACTCTGAAGCACCAACCTTCTTCTTCCACCACTGCTCCTAACGAGGTCGTTCTCCGCCTCACGCAGGCACTGGAGCAACGTGACCAGGAAATCACTGATATGAGAGCAGAGTTTACAAACTTCAAGGCCCTGGTCATGAGAGTGTTGCCTGAAACTTCATAGGATGAATTGAATATCCCTCCGACCTAGCCACGACCCTCCTCGACACCCGCTGCCCCTCAGCAGCCCACATCAGTCCAACCCTCATCAGTCTAACCCACACCAGTCCAGCCATCAATAGAGGAGCACGATGATGAAGATAATTCTGATGATAACTATGTACATTATTAGTTTCATTTTGTTATTACTTGTTATAGAAAAATTTGGATATTATTACATTTGGAGTTTAGATGATTTCGATGTTAGATCAATTGGATGACTTTAGATGTTACAAACTCATTATGTTACATTGTTTTATGTTTGAACTAAAAATACATCTTGTATGGATTAATAGATGTTCTATGGATTAATGAATGTTCTATGGATATTGATCAATGATTGCATCTTTGAGATGCACATTATAGGTCTGTGTATATATCTGAAAACTGTTATGCAGGTCTGTTTGTGTTGTTGGTTTCATAAGAAATTCAATTGTCTGTTATATTTGGCTCCAACTTACCGAAGGCTTTTGCCCTTCGGTAAAAACCTACGTTACCTAATTACCGAAGGCTTCTGTCCTTCGGTAATAACCGAGGACTTCTGCCCTTCGGAAATTACCAAAGGCTTCCGACCCTCGGAAGTTACCGAGGGCTTCTGCCCTTCGGTAATTACCGAAGGCTTCAGGCCCTTGGTAATTACCGAAGGGCATAAGTCCTCGGTAAATGTTACCGACAAGGGATTTACCGAGGGCTTATTGACCGTCGATAAGCCGTCTGTAAATACCCTTCACCGAGGGCTTCTGGCATTTTCCGAGGGCTTGTGGCCTTCGGTAATGACCTTCTTTTTTGTAGTGAATGAAGCCATGGAGCATTCTAAAATAAAGATATCAGGAGAAAGAGAAAGAACTGAATCATGGTTTCTTTCTAGCAATATACTACTTTTGTTTATTCTTCTCTCGGTTAAGATTATTTGATATCAGAAAAGCATCATGACTGCTTATTTTCTGAAATGGTTTTATGTTTTTCTGCTGCTTTCTTTGCTCGCCTCAGGATTTAGTGTGAAATTGAAGAATTCAAGTGAAAGTGACTGCATAGAGAGAGAGGCAAGCACTCCTCAGCTTCAAAGAAGGCTTCATAGATAACTTTGGCATGCTCTCCACTTGGACCAATAATACAGATTGTTGCAAATGGAAACGCATTCAATGCAATAGTCATACTGGTCATGTGCAACTATTAGATCTCCATGGAAACTACCCCTATACACCGCCGTATTTGACAGGTGCAATCAATGTCACTTCATTGATTCACTTGCCATATATTCAACATCTTGATCTCAGCCGTAATTATTTTGCGCTAAGTTACATCCCAGATTTAATGGACTCCATCACCAACTTAAGATATCTCGATCTCTTCCATTCTTATTTTTCGGGGAGGATTCCTTCAACACTTGGAAATCTCTTACAGCTACGCTATCTAGATCTTGGGGAAAATCTTCTTTGGGGAAAAATTCCCATTGAGATAGGGAATATCAAACACTTACAGTATGTCGATCTTGGTCTATTCTTTCTTTCCGGAAAAATCCCATCTCAAATTGGAAATCTCACAAAGCTACAACATCTCAGTCTTGGAAGAAATACTCCTCCACATGGATGGAAAAGGCGAAATTATATTTCAAAATACCTTTATGGAGCAATCCCTTTTCGCATAGGGAATCTTCCATTATTGCATACTCTCCGACTAGTTGGCAATTTTGAGATAAAAGCTGAGGATGCACAGTGGCTGTCTACTCTCCATTCCTTAACCATTCTTGAGCTGAGTTCATTGTACAGTCTTAAATCCTCTCACTAGGGGTGGGCAAATAGAACTGAACTGCACTGTACTACTAAAATCTGTACTGAATTAAAAACTAATTTGTCTAAACTGAACTGAACTATAAAACAGTTCAGACAAACTGAACTGAACTGTTTTTTGTTTTATCAAACTGGACTGAACTGAACTATACTAAATTGTACTAAAGTACAATATAAACTAAACTGAACTACTAACTATAATAATTTTAAACTGAATTGTACTAGTTTTTAAACTGAATTGTACTAGTTTTTAAACTGAATAGTATAACAATACATGTTCTTTTTAATTGAAATTTATATTAATATTTATTTTATTTTATTCATAAGTGTCTTACAAATTAACTTTTTAATTATTTGATATTATTATTTTCTATTTTATTTATATTTCTTTTATCATTATATGTGTATGGAAATTATTTTATTATTTATTTATTTATTTTATTTTATTTTATTTATATTTATTTTGTCATGAATATTATTTTATTTTCATATTTATTTTTTTAATTTTTTATTTATATTTTTTTTGTTTTATATGTGTATATAATTTATTTTATCTTTTTATTTACTTATTTTATTTTAAAATAATTTTTTATTTATATTTATTTTGTTCCCTCGTAAAATTATTTTATTAATCAATTATTTATTATTTATATTTTATTATGTAAAAATTAAACTAATATTTATTAATTATTATAATATAATAAAATATGATACTAGAAAAATTACTCTTAATATTTGTTAATTTTTTTGTCATTTGATATTTCTATAATATTAATTATTTTTACTACATTACTATTTTTTTATGATATTTCATTATATATTTATTTAATAAAATTTAACGTTAAAAGATATATTTTAGTTTTAGTATGTAAAATACTATCATTTAAAAATAATAATATTGATATTTATTTTAAAGTAAGTTGATTTTTAAAATAAATAGTTATTTTAGTGTGTGCGCTTACACACATTTTAGTATCATTAAAAGTTTTTTTAACATATTTTTACATATTTAATAATATGTTAAAGAATATAATATATTTAAAGTATTATTTTTTTTATATAGTCTTTTTTTTATGATTTATATTACTTAATCATTTAATAAAATTAAATTTAAAAAAATATTTTTTACTTTTATTACTTAAAATAATATTATTTAAAAAGTAATATATGTTTATTGATAAAAAAAATATAAAAATTTGTGATAAAAATATTTTGTCTTAAGAAATTCATTATTCATTTTTTATTTGAACGGTTTCTTTTATTAATATTAACATTTTCTTAGCAAGACGGAGCAATTGAACGGGAACTAGAGGAGATAAAAGAGTAGATACAGTTCTCACAGTTAACTGAACCGAAACTGTTATAAGTTCAGTTTTTAAAAACTAAACCATAAAATAGTATACTGAACTTTTAGTAAAAGTGGATCAGTTTTTTTAAGTATAATATAATATAGTTAACTATAGTACAGTACAGATCAGTTATTTTTGCCCAGCCCTACCTCTCACAAGTGGCTACAAACTACGGTAAAATCATTCCAAACTTGACAGAGTTGAGACTAGTTGATTGTAATCTTTTGCATAGTGATATTCAATCTTTGTTCCATTCTCACTCTTCAAATAATTCCACCTCTCTTACCATACTAGATCTCTCTTCTAATATGTTGTCACCATCAATTTTTCAATTCTTGTTTAACTTTAGCCTTCATCTTCAAGAGCTTTATCTTTCTCACAATAATATAACCTTGTCATCTTCTCTGTGTCCAAATTTTTCATCTCTTGAGATTCTCGATCTCTCTTACAATAATCTTGCATCATCAATATTTGGAGCTAATTTCAATATCAGCTCCAAATTGCAAGAGCTTTACCTTGAAAACTGCAGTCTTATGGATGGAAATTTCCTTCTTTCATCTACTTCTACAATGAATTCTTTCTCCTCACTTATCTTCCTTGATCTTTCCAATAACTTGCTAAAATCATATACAATGTTTTACTGGCTGTTTAACTTCACCACCAATCTGCATTTCATTGACCTTAATGGTAACTTGTTAGAAGGTCCAATTCCAGATGAATTTGGGAAAGTGATGAGCTCTATTGAATATCTTTTTCTCTATGATAACAAACTCCAGGGCAAGATGCCGTCTTTCTTTGGGAGCATGTGCAGATTACAAGTATTGGACCTCTCAAATAACAAGTTAAATGGCGAATTTCCAAGCTTCACTCAAAATTCTTCATGGTGCAGCAGACACATATTTAGGGAATTGAACTTATCTTATAACCAAATTTCGGGTAGGATACCCGAGAGCATCAGTCTGCTATCTGAATTGGAAATTTTATCGTTGCAGGGGAATTCTTTAGAGGGTGATGTAACTGAATCTCATCTTTCTAATTTTTCCAAATTAATTATCTTAGACTTGTCGCATAACTCATTAACTATAAAATTTGGCTCTAGTTGGGTTCCTCCTTTTCAATTAACGTACTTGTTTCTTGCATCTTGCAAGGTAGGACCGAGTTTTCCACGTTGGATCAACACTCAAAATTCCTTAATCGAACTAGATATATCTGATAATGGGCTGAATGATCTCGTACCAGACTCCTTTTGGACCAAGTTGCGAATTTTGTACACTTTAAATATGTCTCACAATAATCTCATTGGTTCAATTCCTAATATGAAATTGAAGCTTCCTTTCAGACCATACATAAATTTAAATTCAAATAGATTTGTGGGAAAAGTTCCATTTTTTTTGCTACAAGCTTCCGAGTTGTTACTATCTGCAAATAAATTTTCAGATTTATTTTCAGTCTTATGTGGAAACGTCACAGCTACAAACTTGGCCACTTTAGATTTATCAGATAATCAATTAAAGGGACAACTCCCAGATTGTTGGAAATATGTACACCGATTGTTGTTTCTTGATTTAAGCAACAATCAATTGTCAGGGAAGATTCCTATCTCCATGGGAACCCTAGTGAAATTGGAAGCTTTGATTTTACGAAACAATAGTTTAATGGGTGAATTGCCTTCGTCTTTGAAGAATTGCAACAATTTAATTATGCTTGATGTGAGTGAGAATATGCTATCCGGTCGAATACCATCATGGGTTGGAGAAAGCATGCAACAATTGATAATCTTGATCATGCGAGGGAATCACTTCTCTGGAAATCTTCCCTTTCATCTATGTTACTTGAAGCGTATTCAATTGTTGGATCTTTCCCGGAATAAGTTTTCAGAAGGCATTCCAACCTGCTTGAACAAGTTTAAAGCATTGTCTGAAGAAAACATCGACAGAACTGAGATTGAGAGTCGTATTCATTGGTACAATACTACTTATTATGAAAATTATAGTATTTACACTGATGGTTCTTATGCGCTTCAAGTAATATGGATGTGGAAAGGTGCGGATCGCAGCTTCATACGTCCCGAATTGATTCTTCAGAGCATTGATCTCTCATGTAACAATTTAACAGGTGAAATACCAAAAGAGATTACATACATGCACGGTTTAGTTTCTTTGAATTTATCAAGAAACCATTTGAGTGGAGAAATTCCTTCGGAGATTGGGAATTTAAGGTCACTAGACTCCCTTGACCTATCAAGAAATCATTTGTCTGGAAAAATTCCTCCCACTCTTTCCAATATTGATCGTCTTGCCATGTTAGACTTATCAAACAACAATATCAGTGGAAGAATTCCATCCGGAAGACAGTTGCAAACCTTTGATGCCTCTAGTTTTGAAGGAAATGTTGATCTTTGTGGGAAACCGCTTGAGAAAAGCTGTCCTGGAGACGAGACAGTGACAAAACCTAATGGAGCAGAAGTGGATGATGATTCAGTTTTGTATGGAGCATTATACATGAGCTTGGGGGTAGGATTCTTCACAGGCTTTTGGGGCTTATTAGGTTCATTACTTCTTTGGCAACCTTGGAGAATTGCTTATCTGAGGTTCTCGAACAGACTTATAGATTATCTACTCTTAATGGTTGCATTGAACATAGTAAAGTGCCAAAGGTGGCCCAAAGACTAGCAGGTACATAGTTATAATATCGTCTCTGAATTTCGTTATATTTACTTCTCTGCTTCAGTTACGAAAATCAATAACTAGTTTTACTATTGAAAGGGAGAATGTAATTTTAGGAATTTAAGTATTTAATAATTCTTTATCCTAGCTTACAGTAGTTCCAAAAGTACTTTTCATTATATGTGTCTCTCTTAGCTACAGATTGATTTTCATCAATTTTATTGAACATTGATTATATCCTATTCTCCTATTCATGACTTGGTAGTGAGTTCCTTCTACAAGAATTTTATTTTTTCTGTTGGTGTAAAGAAATTATATACAGTATGCTCTGTTTTGAAAATTTGGGTTTTTAATTGAATTCTGCTATTCATTACGACTGTTTCCATATGAATTTTAGCTCAAAATTTGCAGTTTAGAGTTTCGAGACCTCGTTCTGAGACGAAAGCACGATGGATTATTGGGAGTGTAACATTTGAAGCGTTGGTAGTGACAAGTTGTATTTCAAAGTAATGATTTGAAAAATAATGTTTGATGAAGCTTAATTACATATTTCTCCTATCGGAGGGCTTTTAATGTGCTGAGCAGCTTCATAACTCGCTTACTCGAATTTGCTTATATTTCATCTCTCCGGACACATCGCTTAGCGCTAGCTTTCTCTGCTCAACGTCTACAGCATAAGTTTTGGAGCAGCTTTCTAAATTTCTGCAATGATAAAAGTTGTTTTTTATAAAGATGTTTATTTATCAAAATCATATGTATCCAGTTTTTCGTATGACTTGTTTCATTTTTTTTCCTTTAGTATTATGATTAACTAATACAAGATCTTATGATTTTTTTTGAAATAGTTTTATTGTTCCTAATTATGTCATTAATTGTGGTTAATTTTCAAACGATGGATTGGAAAATTAGGAGACAAATAGTCAATACAAGCTAATCCAAGCACCCGGCGTATGATAGATTTTTTCAAATATGCAAATATCACAAGAATATGTTTTTGAATTTATTCAAAAATTGTCTCAATAATAAATAAATTATAAAGAAATTCTTACATGTTTATTCTATTACTAAAATGGTGACCGATATATCTATAAAAACTTTGATTAAACATTATTAGAGTAGATTGCACATTCTTATAAACGTAGTGGACTAAAGATAAATTATGATTATAAAATTTACAAATATTTTATTTGTCAAGATATGCTTTACTATAATTAATATTTCTTCTCAGAATTTGTAGTTATTTTTATAGCTTTTAAAATATGTGATGTAACATCCCAAAAATACAGACATGAACCATATAATCGAATAATTACATTTAATAATATAGCATATCAGTTTTACACTATACAAGAACGTACGGTCTCGGCCGAACGGCCTTGCAGAAAGAGTTACTATATATAATCAATACATAAGTACGAGTCTGACTGAACGGTTTACAAAAGCCAAATACCGAACGGTCATCCATACAAAAATGAGAAAGAGGCGAAAGACCGCCTCATTACAAAAACTACCCTACTGACCGAACGTCCTAAGGTTCGGTATTAACTTCAACTTCGACCAAATTTTCTTCTTCCAGCATATCTTCCAACAGCGCGTCCCCTTCTGCTCACATCCACACGGATGATCATGCAACGACAAGACGAACGTACAAGACAAGACAACACAAGAAAAACACAGGGTAAGCTTATGTAATTTAATTCATACTTACACATACATTTCAAACAATCCAATCACACAAGATAAATTTCATCATACGAATCATACAAAGCCTATCACTAGACTGACTGTCCGGACTGTATGAAATCTGTGTAGCTACAGGCGTTCGTGCACTCGGGTGATGTAGTAACTGGGATTCCCTCAACAGCTGCCACCCGAGGTTAGTCCTATCTGTCCAAAGTACCCCTAAGGACTAGGACCTCCTGCCGTTTCCACACATGACCTACCCTCCTCTACGTGAAGACGAGTACGCACGGAACATCAGGATGAACAGCCAGCTTAGCATGCCCATAGTCATACTTTACAAATTCCAATATTCATACATGAGTCGTTCCTCCCCGGAACGCTCGTCCATAATCCACAACATTTCCATATCACATTTTCTTCATCTTTCATTATTAAGTATCTCATTTATCCACCTCGTACAAAGGTTCATACGAAATCTAAATAACGAACGCTCAACCCGAACTTAGAACGAGACCAAACACGTAGAGCGGAATCGCGAGATCTCAAATTTTGGAATAGATTAAGAACGAGGGGTTGATATCGGGTTGAGAAAGATAACGAGCACAATCGTAAATTCCAAGAATGAATGGAACGAACGTCAATTACAACGCTGAGCCAATTAGATGAACTGACTCTTGATAACTCCATCTGAACGTCAAAAAGACCAGACCAAGAACGAGGACTCTAGAGTGAAACCAATGAATAAGAATATTTCAAGGCATTCAAAAATAATACTTAGAATAATTCACATGAAGAAACCGAACACTTGTGAATACTTAGTTTAATTGAATTTAGTATCAAGAAATCCAAATGCGAGTCAAAGACTGAACATTATAGTGAGCGAACCCTAGAGGGCTTGAACGAATGCTCGTATTAGAAATTTAGCTTAAGGAGACAGAACGAGTGCCTGGTGTAAGACCAAACACTTGCTTAGGACGAACACTTGGTATAAGACCAGGTGCTACTAACTTATAGAAAAGAGGCTTGATAATTATGCTAAGATACTATTGGAGTTGTATTTAAGAATAACTAAATTATACAATTTCATATATATATATATATATATATATATATACTTAAATTTATATCAGGATATCAAGACAGAACTATGCTTGGCCGAACGCTCAAGCACAGTATTTCGAAGTGTAGACGCTCGTCCTCAACTAGGATTCTTCCCAAATGAAAGAATCCACTACTAATCCAAATTCACTAGAAAACCGAACGGTCAAGGACCGTTTAGTAATGTACGTACACTTTCTTAGGGGAATTTCATACCAGAATCATTATTATTCAAACTCAGTTCTTAACATATAGTTTCACACTTTATACATTCATACCATAATCAATTTTCATGTTTCATACCATCCAAACATAGAATTTCATATTTTTCATGCATCATAACATAGCACAATCATTTTTCATATCCAATCAAGTCAACGAACGTTCATGCAACACATAATCATATAAATTAAATTAATAAGCTTCCCTTACCTCGATACGTAGACGAACGTTCAAATGAACCAGAATAAAACTTCTCTCTACCACAAAGCTAACGTTCAACGATCACGTTGTTAAGAATACTGAACTACAGAGAAAAACCAGAAACACTAAGACTACTACCACCCACTCAGGCGACCAGAACCAAGGAGTTGCATGCAAGACGTAACCGAACGTACTAGCGAAAAGAGACTCACCAGTTCAGAATCATAAACCAATCGGTTTAAACGGAAGCCCTTGACGCCGGAAGTGATTCTACGGTGCCTGAACGGAGGTTGGAGAAGAAAAGATGAGTGCTTCTTTAGAGAGAAGAGGACGGAGATGTAGTGAGAAGGAGGAGAAAAAGAGATTTTCAGAGTCTGGGAAGAAGGGTGCATGCAGAAGAGAGTGGGACGGAAGTTTCAGAAAATCATTTTTCTTCCCACGTCAAAACGAGCGTCCGCTCTTCTGCTGACACCTGCATCCCACTATCTGATTTCTGATCCTCGTTGCTTGACACCTGGCGTCCGCGCAGAGGGTTTTTGGGTGCGTTTTTAATGATTCTGACATGTGACTAGGTACATGGATTATAATCAAATATATTTGACACCACGCTTCGAAATTAAAAATAAAATAAATTAAATTAATATATATATATATATATATATATATATATATTATGTGAAGTAAGTCGAATTTTCACATCAAAACCTACCCTCTTTCACTCACGTCCTACGGCTAGCTAGAAGTTCCCCTTCTTCTCTTCAAAAAATCCAGCCTCTCTCAGTTCACGTAAGATTTTGTGTTTATCTAAGAAAACTTAACCCCTTCCTTCTTTGTTGCCCTCACCTTTATTCCCTTATTTCGTACCTCTCTCCTAATATCTCTTTTAATCCTCTCCAACTACCAAACTATCCTTCTATTATAATGAAACTGATTTTTAAAAGAAAACTACACCCGTAAATGAAGCCGAACAAAATGGTAGGCACGTTTCCTTTCCATTCCCTCTTATATGCTCCTTCACAACATCCACAAAGTTTCTCCTTTCTTTTTAATTCACTTAATAGCCACGAGTGCCACTCATGACTAAAGCAACAAATTAAAATAAACATCAAATATAGAAACACAATCTTAAAGCCTTAACCACGATGTTACATACATTTCATCGATAAATACATGCAAACATATAAATATAAGTTAACCATGCATACGCGTATGCAATTTAAAGAAAAACTGATAGAGAAAGAAGAACAAACACAAGGGTTTTATCCTGGTTCAGTCTCAATGCCTACATCCAGTGACCCTTCCAATCAACCTTAGATTGAAGGATATTTCACTATAATGATTTGCGAATTACACAAAAGGTTTTACAGTGAACACACTCTCACAATGTAAACACCTTTTGCACTCACAATCAAATATAGAAAAAGAAAATAGCTGCACACACAGAACCACACGTTCTTGCTATAGAAACCCTTTGAAAAACCCCTCTCAAAGTCCAAGAGCTCTTCACTCTTCTTCCTATTGCGCACGACTAGGGACACAACACAATCAACAAGTGCAGAAACCTTTTCTGATCATAGCAGATACACCTCAGTAATGCAAATCAGATAAGCCAGTTACGTTTTCAAATCCTCTCAAGAATCCTTCAAGTTTCTTCACAATATTCACTTCTTGATTCTTGGAGCGTTTGTGTTATCTGTAAACCTTTTCTCAGATAAAAATGTTAGATATGAAAGTGTACAATTGATCAAAAGTCATCTGAAACACAAGTAATGCGACAATTTATAGTTTTCATCATACTAGACGCAAAGTAATCGATTATGTTAGAAATGTAATCGGTTACATAAAAACTAGGTGAAATAGAATTACAACTAACGCTGCTATAAATTTAATGCACAATTAATGTAATCGATTTGCATTTAATGCTAGTCAAACATATTTAAAAATATGACCATTATAGTAGTTATGACTAAGCTGAAAACAATTTTCAAAAAAATAACAGACTTAATTGATTACATAACTTGTGTAATCGATTAAACAAAGCACTTAACAGATTTTGAAAATTTTTTCTCTTCAGAAACTCATCAGAACACATTTGAAAAAGATCTATGCAAAGACACAAGTTTTAATCGATTTAACACTTAATGTAATCATTTCGAACTTGTTGTTTTGTCATAGTTCAAAACATAAGTTGTCTGATGAACTTAATTGATTACCACAATACTATAATCGATTATGTCATGCATATTTCATTTTGTGTTTGTGGTTTTCATCACACATAACATACAATATGCATACAGAGATATAAACATATCACAAAGCAGTAGTATGCAGAACCAACAGTATGTCAACATATGCATTTATCAACAATAAGCATTTCCATAATCACATATGTATTTCATCACACTGAAACATATTTCTGTAGTGTCATGATACCATCTGTGTTGTTACAGTCAATTTGTTTTCATCATAAAAAATAAACGCATCAGGGAGTGGGTTCAACACTCATATTGCTCTCCCTATCAACAAATACAAACAAAATTACTCATGTTACATATCACCCATAAATAACAAATATTTTTTTTGGATCTTACATAAGGTCACCCGAGGCTACAACAACCCAAGTGGGCTCCTCTGGCCTCCTTCCTCCAAGAGTTGGCTCAACCTCTCTTAGAGAACCACTAAACACCATCTTCATGAACCATAACATCCCCAAAACTGAGACACTTAGTCTCTTCCCCCACCAACTTTCGCAAACATCTTCACCTCATCAACCACCATGGTTTTTCTGCTAGTTTTAGCCCAACGTAGCTTGGTGATTGCCATCAAAAGATGTAACCCTTTAGAACTCTCTTATATTGGCACTGTTTTATTTATGAAAGTATACTTTTACTCTGTATTTGTGAATTAGTTTATGCTTCTTGTTGGATGAACTGATCACTCATCTTATTTCACTAGCATGGAATTGAGTGGGAATTGGTTTCAAGTTGCGGTCAAACTAATTCTCCTCCTTCTTTTATATGCTAGTAATAGATATAAGGTTCTAGTTGGTTGTAGAGTCCTAGTCTTAATGAAAGTGATCCTTTCAAATAGTCACTGAAGAATCATACTAAAGTTTGATTATCTTAGGCTCTGGGTATCAAGAATAGACCTAGAGTTACATTCAAAAAGGACTCCCAGGAAATGATTAATTGCATCTTTATAACTAATAACTGGACCTTTACAAGATAAGAACAAAGTGGTGAAATATAGTTTCAACACATCTTTAT
Organism: Vigna hirtella; assembly: GCA_027742795.1. Lineage (NCBI taxonomy): Eukaryota > Viridiplantae > Streptophyta > Magnoliopsida > Fabales > Fabaceae > Vigna > Vigna hirtella. The sequence goes on along the minus strand of JAHCHA010011763.1, from coordinate 8,663 downwards.
TACCTTGAAGTTAGTCCTTTTCAACTCCAAATTGTTTTACAACGTCTTTTATCGCTAAAATAGCTTTGTTTTTGTACATCAATTATGTTTCCACACTTTTTATGCACTTTCTTACAATTTGATTCAAGGTCAAGCTAGTTTAGAACATTGTGTTTTTTGTCAAATCCTTGTGGATGTTGTACTACAAACTACTCAATATACTTGCTCAAAAAAATTATCGTTTTGGAGCATCAACAACAGTTTATGTGTTATGTGTGGGGAGAGTGAGGGAACTAGTAGTCCCTTGGTTTTTGAATGTAAGATAGTTGCAATGATATGTAGAATGTGTGTTCTTTTGGTAGGTTTTAGCAATGTACACCATAATCAAGCAAGAACATATTTCCAACACTTCCATCTTATGAAGCTAAACAACAAAAAAATGATTTTTTTTTGGGAGGGGTGGGGGTAGGGTGTGGGGGAAGGGCAAAGGGGATGTAGATAGTTATTATATGGACTATATGGAATCATAGAAATGGTATTCTATTTAGAAAGGTCAAACTTGGGAATGAAATCCTATGTATAGCCCAGATGAAAACTAGGGCATGGATAAGGAACAAAAATTAAAAAGCAACTTTTTTATACTTTGAGTGGTATTTATGTTATGTTTGTTGCATTAAATCATTGATACTAGATGCACAGACAAAATAGGAACGGGTAGTTTGAATAGGAGAGATGGTCGTGTTATCTTTTAAAACTACAAGAAATGTGTTAATTACCGAAGGCTTAATACCAACGGCCAAAAGGCTGTCAGTAAAGATGATATATCGAAAGATTTACCGACGGTCAATTAAGATGGTTATTATGGACGACTTATGCCCCGTCGGTAAGCGAAAACGAATTTACCGAACGTTTTGGGTCGTCGGTATAGGCATGGACTTAATGAAATCAAGAATTGAGATTTCCCTCTTCCATTCTCCCAAAATCCCTATTCGCAAAAGCAAGCTTCCCCTTTTCTGAGTTCCCTCTCCCCCACCGTAATTTGTCTCCCTTTCTTGTTCACAGTTCGAAAGCACCTCAACCTCCTCAAGTTCCATTGTCTTCCACTCGTCCATTATGGTTCCGCCATCGCCATTGACCGTTCTCGAGCTCCTCTCCATTCTCCAAAAGCGTGTGTGGTTGAAGGATGAAGGCATTGACGTGACGCCTTCCATTGTGGACGGTGCTTCTCTTAGGGTTTCCTTCACAACGGGTGATACGACTGTCGCGGTCATACAAATTTGAATGCATAAAAATAATGCAGTACAGTACTAAGAAGTGACTCCTAGGTCGTCTCTCAAGGACCAATATTGCGGTTCAGTCTCAGATCACACACGAAAAAAAGGGGGGGTTTTTGAAATGTTTTGTTTTGGGCAGAAAATTAAATTAAAATTAAATTAAATAAAAATTGAAAGTTAAAAACCATTAACAAAATTAAAAGCTGAAAGCAGAAAAACCGAACGGTAATATCAAAGACCGAACGGTCTAAAGCACAGACCGAACGGTGCACATTGCACAGAAGTAAAACAAAACGAGCGGTAATAACATTGAGACCGAACGGTCTCTGAAAAGGAAATTGAACGAACGGTCGATAAAGACCGAGCGTCCTAACAAGGAACAAGATAAGCCGAACGTCACAGAGCAACGATAATAAAAAGCAAAACAGAGAAATGGCCGAACGTCCTGACATGCGGCGAACGATCGTTTACAACAACAAACAGACCGAACGGTCATACACATTGAGAATGAGATGGAAAACTAAACGTTCGGTCATACACATTGACAAGCCGAACGGTAATACCGAGCTTTACAACAACAAACGAGCAAACGCTAAATACCGAGCGTCCTAACAAGAAGCAAAACAAGCACGGTTCTTTTAACAGGGCCGATCGGTTTTGACAACTAACGTGTCGAAAACCGATCGGTTCGTCCAAAACCGAACGTTGAAGGTGAGGACCGATCGGTTCCAGCAGTAAAATAGAAATGCGCACAATAAAGCTGAACGTTAAAAGCAGATTAAACAGCTAAGGGAAAAGACTAACGGTAATAGGTGACCGAAAAGACAAACTGGAAAATGATATTGGAAACGAAACCTAAAAAAAAACGAACGTTTTTGACCGAGCGGTAATAAGAATAAAATGAGAGCACCGAATGGTTCAAAGCAAACTAATAAAATGAAGTGGGAAAACCGACACGCATAAGCCGTTCGATCTCTATCAGACCGAACGGTAGACGTAAAAAAAATGAAGGAACCGTTCGGTCTCTAACAGACCGAACGGTATGACAGTAAAAGTAAACGTGCAGACATAAATAAACATTAGTACGAACGAACGGAAAAATTAAATTGCACAATCAACAGCACAGATTAAATTGCAACACAGTAAATCAAAGAGAACCAAATTTGAATCATGCTTGTGTAAAGAACTTAAGTTGCAAAGATAAGCTAATGCTAGTAAATCTTCAGTGATGAACCAGTAAAATAGCAGTACATTCCAGCAGTTCAAGAATTAAAATACAACAACATTCAAGCTACTATAATAAGTCAAACACGTTGCAGCAAAATGGCAGTAAAGGCAAACACTTAAATGAAGTAAAACAACATGAGTGAGCTAACATGTGGGGTACATGAATCCTTCTAGGTCCAGCATGAGCAAAACCCAAACCGTGTACACTGCTTAAGCAAATAGAAGAAATGAATTTCTAAAGGACCAGCAAACCAGGAATGATGTAACTGCTGCGCTGTTTCTCCCTGCAAACTGCCACCATTTTTCTCCTCTAGTTGTCCGTGTTCTTCCTTTGGTGGTGGCTAGTGAACGTTTGCCTCCAAGTTGGCAGCTGGATGCAACCGAAAGTCATGTGTCCAGACTTGGCAGCTTGATGTAAGCTCTCCATTCATCCGTGATCCATCTCTTCACCTCTGCGTCCGTGTGCTGCTTTCTGGACGAACAACCCTCTTCAACCACTCAGCTAGACTTAAAAAGGCCTTCCTTTTTTACCAAACTCTCGGTGCCAATCCGTCCCTTCATATGTGCAGATTTTCTTTAGCTGGATGTCAGAGAACCTCCTCTGCTCTAGGCCGTCCACCTTTTCTTTCAAAAATAAATGTTCCACACCTCTTTTCAGAGAAATCCTGAACAAGAGACGTTTCCCATGTAGTGGCAGCAAGCGTGTAACTTTCTTTTCTATTTTCTTCTTCCGAACCATGCTGGATGTGCCTGTTATTCTCTTGGGGCGTCAGTGTGCAGGCCATGCGTCTTCCAGTTGAACCAAAGAAAATAATATCTTCCATGCTTCCTTGAGTGTCTGCTGCTGCCTCCAACGTGTAGTGTGCTTCTTGTTCCAAAATGGAATGCACCGTGTCCAGCTCCACATCACGTGTACACCACTTCTTGCTTTCTTCTGTTTTCTCTTCGGCTGGAGTGATACATTCCCTTCTTCCGTGGGCCTCATTGCCTTGGTGCTGGATGCGTGATCTTGTGTTGGACCGTGGCTTCACTAAGCTGGACAAGCATCAGCTGTTTGGACCGAGTGCACCCTCCCAAGCTCAAGTGAATCAGTAGCTGCTTCCTTAAATTGCCAAAGCCCAATTGTCCAATGTGAACCGTGGCAGCACCTAATTTGATTTTCTTCCGATTGCACACCCCCCTCCATGCCTAGCTTGCTGGTCCAAAAGTTCCTCTTAATCCAATTGTTGTTTTCTTCCATTTTATTTCTTGTTGCACTGCCCTTTTCTCTAAACACACACCACTTGAAGTCCACTTTTCCAAAGACAAAGTAAAACACTCTTTTTGCCCCAAATTGTATTTCCAAAATTTTCTCTGCAAAATAATAAGCGCAAATAATTCAAATTAATTAAAATAAGAATTTCTAATCAAATTAAGCACAATTAAGGAAAATGGAAAAATAACGGACATTTAAGCACAATTCCCCGATCAATTCTAGCACAATAAACTAAGTGAAGTTGATAAAATATTGACTCATCAAAATAGACCACACTTAGTCTTTTGCACTCCTGGGCAAAATCAAGACGCAAATCAGGGAATAGTTCAAAGGACATCAAGGACATGACACAACTCAACACACAGAAAAAAAAAACTCACAAAGAAACACACTAAATTACACAGTTCTCAAGAAATCTGGACAATGAAAAGAGGTAGACAATATCCGACACAAAATCATAGAAAACAGATACTCATGAAATTATTCAAGCAATTCAAAGTATGGTATTTTCTTAATAATAAAAAAAATTATTATAATATATTTAAAAAAATCTATCATAATAACTATATGTGATGACATTTTTATAATAAAACTTAAAACATATTATAACATTTCTAAGAACACCTATCATAATATGTTCGACACGGTGTTATTTTTGTAATAAAGTTATAAACCTTGTTATAATAGGTTTTCAACCTCCTATCATAAAATCTCAATCCCTAATTTATTACTCTTTTCACGTTCTCTTCATCATCTTTACGCTTCACTTTGTAATCCTTTCTTTTCTTCAGATGACGTTCCCCCCTTCGCGGCCTGTGTTGCATCGACGTCGTAGTCTCCCTTGGTTCTCCTCACCATGGTCTCCATTGGCTCTCCTTGTCGTGGTCTATGTTGGCTCTCCTCGTCGTCGCCTCCGTTCGCTCTCCTCCATTTGTAAGAAGTATGACAAATACGACGTCGAGAAGAATCGTGATTCTATTGTCTATGGCGGTGATTCGTTTTCCAGACTCTACGCCTCCGTCGATGCTGACATTGTGGCATTGCTTCAGTTATGTTGCTGAAACTCTTATTACTCAATTTGTGCCCTAGCTGGAGAATTTTTCTATAGAGTCACAGAATTAGGGGTTTTTCCTAATGGTAATGGAGGATATTCATGTGTATTTCTTCTGATTGTTTGTGCCGAAAGTAGAAACAGCTTCCCAGGAGAAAGGTAAGGCATCTACTGTAGCGATCAATGCGGAGATTCGTCGTATTAACACTCGGTTGCTAGAGGAGGTTCCCAAGTTCCTAAAGTTTATTTTCCTTGGTATACTGTTTAAATTTATTCTCTTCTTTTTACATTTAAACATGTACAAGAAGTTAATAGTGTTGATCTTGTTTTCATGTACAATGTATAATTAGTGATGTTGCTTCTATAGCAGAAAAACGTTACGTAAGGAATTTGTTCATGAAAAAATGGTGAAGGTTTATAAATACACTTAAAAAGCCAGAAAAGTATAGGAAGATCTACGAATTCTCATTCTATGCAGATTGATGATTTATCAAACAATTTGTCTCCATCAATTTTAAGGTGCTTATAATCATCTACTTCTTCCACCTTGCCTTGTGATTATTTACGAAGTTGTAAACTTTATTTTAGTCTGTCACATGTCTATTTTACTTAAATTATTTTATTTCTTGAGTTTCTGCATTTATTTCATATATTTTGTTTTATCCCAGGGCACAACGTCTTGATTTGGCAGTTTCTGTTGAGTAAACTTTAAAATGGTCCACTATGTTGAAAGTTGTTTGTTTGTGATAATTGTGCCAACAACTACCGCACTGCACCACCACTTGGACTTTTGTGCATTGTCCAATAACTTCACCAACTCCACTTATCTTGTACTCTTGTGCCCACCACTCTACCACTAAGATTTGGAACTTTGTGCTTTATTCAACTATAAATTGGGAAGGCACCGTGTAATGAAAGGCACCAAGGAGTGAATGTAATATAGAAAGTGTCCGTGAGGGAAGAGAGAAATATAGTGGTGTATGAAAGTTTTTAGAGTGTTGTGAGAAAGAAAGAGTGAAGTATTCTGTGTGAGCTTGTATTTCAAAGTTTCTTAATAAAGAGATAATTTTCTTTGATACCAACAAATTGGTATCAGAGCTTTCACAGTCTGAGTGTTCGAGTTAAAAAAGGGAGAGAGAGTGAGAAATGGCAAACTTTGCAAACAGTGTGTCTCTACCCCAATTGTCAAAGAAAGTTAATTATGACAATTGGAGTGTGCAAATGAGAGCTCTTTTGGGATCCCAAGACGTATGGGATGTAGTGGAGAGTGGGTACGAAGAACCCACAGATGACGAAGCACAGACGGTTGCCCAACTTGCAGCGTTGAAGAAAACGCGTGTGAAGGATAAATCAACTCTATACATATTGTACCGAGCTGTGGATGAATCTGGCTTTGAGAAGATAGGAAATGCTAAATCTTCAAAAGAAGCATGCAGATTCTGGAGAAAGTATACAAAGGTGACAACCGAGTCAAGCAAGTCAGGCTTCAAACTCTCAGAGGCGAGTTTGAAAGTTTGAGAATGAAGGAAAAAGAAAAAGTAACCGAGTATATATCTCGGGTGGAAGCAGTGGCAAATCAAATCTGTAAAAATGGAGAGGAATTGTCAGCCAGCAGGGTGGTAGAGAAAATTTTAAGATCACTAACAGATGATTTCGAAAGCATATAGTTTGCGCTATCGAGGAATCGAAGGACCTCTCAACGCTCTCAGTTGAAGAGCTTACTGGGTCACTTGAGGCCCATGAACAAAGGAGAAGAAAAATGAAAGAGCCTCTTGACCAAGCACTACAAGTGCAACTTGACTTAAGAGGAACTCGGAACACTCAAGGCCAAGATCCTAGAGGAAGAGGAAGAGGTGGCCGAGGACACGGTACACGTGGCAGAGGTGGACGTGGCAGAGGTGAATTTGAAGCCGACACAAACCAGACCAGACAACAGAATTGGCGTGGTCGTGGTTAAGGAAGAGGTCGAGGAGGTCGATCTAAGTCAGGAATTGAATGCTTCAGGTGTGGCAAAATTGGCCACTACGCAAACGAGTGCAGATAAGGGAATTGCTATAATTGTGGGAAGCCAGGCCACATAGAAAAATATTGTCAGGCTGAAAAGAAAAAGGAAACAAATTTCTTACTGAGGAAACCACTGAAGAAATTGGGATCTTATTAATGTGAAAAGATCCAGAAGCTAAGCTTGTGCCAAACTGTTCAAACAATTCGGTTTGGTACTTGGACACCGGCGCAAGTAACCATATGTGTGGCGACGAGAGTTTATTCAAAGTACTTTCAAAGGTGGAATCCGGATCTGTTTCTTTCGGCGATGCTTCAAAAGTAACCGTCAAAGGTCGAGGAACGATCTAGTATGAACAAAAAAATGGGCAAATCGGAGAGATCAGAGATGTATACCATATACCTGATCTCAAAAGCAACATACTGAGCATGGGACAGATAATGGAGAAGGGGTACTCAGTTCTGATGAAGGACCGAGAATTACAACTGAGGGATAAATTCAGGAGGCTCATCACCCAAGTAGAAATGAAGAAAAATCGCATGAACAAACTTGAGTTGAAAATAGTTCAAGATAAAAACATGCAACTTGATATGGAGGATGAGGCCATGAAGTGGCATTTACGGTTCGGTCATCTTCACTTTGGAGGGTTGACCGAGTTGGTGAAAAAGGAGATGGTGCTCGGACTGCCTAAAATGGAATTTGAAAAGAAGTTCTGTGAAGAATGTGTGATCGGAAAGCAAGCAAGGACTTCGTTCCCTCGGATCTCTGAATACCGAGCAAAGGAGCAACTTGAATTAATCCATACCGACTTGTGTGGGCCAATAACTCCAGAATCATTTAGTGGTAAGAGATATTTTGTCTCCTTCATTGATGATTTCTCAAGGAAGACGTGGGTTCACTTTCTGAAGGAGAAGTCAGAAGTGTTTGAAACTTTCAAGAAATTCAAAGTGATGGTAGAGAAAGAAACAAACAAAGTCATCAAAACAGTCCGATCTGACAGAGGAGGCGAGTTCATTTCTGCCAAGTTCAACAAATACTGCGAGGAACATGGAATCAAGCGTTTCTTGACTGCTCCATACTCCCCACAACAAAATGGTGTTGCTGAGAGGAAGAATCGGACCATTCTTAATATGGTTCGAACCATGCTTAAAGGGAAGAATATGCCAAAGAAATTCTGGGCAGAAGCAGTACAATGCGCAGTTTATGTGCAAAACAGATGTCCACATGCAAAGTTGGGTGAGAAGACGCCTCAGGAGATTTGGAGTGGTGTGAAGCCGAATGTCTCTCATCTAAAGGTGTTCGGCAGTATAGCCTATGGGCAAGTACCAAGTCAGCACAGGACAAAATTAGAAGATCGGAGCAAGAAGTACATATTTATCGGGTATGATAAAAATTCTAAAGCATATAAATTATTTGATCCTGTTAACAACAAAGTAGTGGTGAGCCGAGATGTTCACGTGGAGGAAACAAAGGAGTGGTGTTGGAGTAACCTGGTTGAAAAAGAAACTAGCTCGGAGATTGTTGTACCTTCAACAACAACAACCACCGAGTCCTCAGATGAAGAAACCGAGCCACAACAGCCTAGGATGAGAAGTCTACAGGACATATACGACACTACAAATGAAGTTCATGTTGTATGTCTTCTGACCGACTCTGATGACTTGAGTTTTGAGAAAGCTGTACAAGATGAGAAGTGGAGAACAGCCATGGATGAGGAAATCGGAACGATTGAACGCAACAAAACTTGGGAACTGACTAACCTTCCTGAAGGAGCTCGACCCATTGGAGTAAAATGGGTGTACAAAAAGAAGATGAATGTTGAGGGAGAGTGATAGATACTAGAAATAAGGAAGCACACAATAGCTGAATAGTCAC
>JAHCHA010011762.1:168471-207748 GCA_027742795.1 Vigna hirtella | reverse complement strand
CCTAAAACCCTAAAACCCTAAAACCCTAAACCCTAAACCCTAAACCCAAAACCCAAAACCCAAAACCCAAAACCCTAAACCCTAAACCCAAAATCCTAAAACCCTAAACCCTAAACCCTAAACCCGAAACCCGAAACCCGAAACCCTCAACCCTCAACCCTCAACCCTCAACCCTCAACCCTCAACCCTAAACCCAAAACCCTAAACCCTAAACCCAAAAACCAAAAAACCAAAAACCCAAAATCCAAAAACCCAAAAACCCTAAACCCTACACCCTACACCCTAAACCCTAACCCCTAACCCCTAAACCCCTAACCCCTAAACCCCTAACCCTGAACCCTAACTCCTAAACTCCTTCAGATACCACGCCAGGGAGGCCGCCCGAGTCGACATCTTCAGCATGGCGTTAGTTAATTCGAGCTCAGAATGGGGTTCAATGAGCGCCCTCTGGGAGGAGCTCGTGTGGAACTTCTTCCGGTCACTCATGCTGAATGTCGGACTGAATATACCACCCGATAATGGCACCGAGGGGACCTTCTCCTTCTTTTTCTCTTTACCCTTGCGGGCCTTCTTAGAAGCTGACCGGGAGGACGAGGCCTCCTTCTCTTTGTGACCATGGCCCGAAGGGTCCTTCCTCTTCCGTATCAACGGAGCAACGGAGATGGTGGCCGCCTCAAATGAAGGATCCACATGAACGGCCGCAAGATCGGAGAGGGGATCCGGACCAGGCGCCCGGCTCCCAGGAGTAGAACCCCCGGCTGCTTCAACTAGGGGGATTTGTTGCAGTTGCACAGAGAGCACCGGGGGCAGGCGGCCAGTCGAGGAGGATCGTCCCGAAGGTGGAGGACGGGGAGCGTTCGGCGCGACCCTTGGCCGGGCCGAGGACGAACTGGCCCCACCTCGCTTCCTGGAGGCCATGTAGTTGGATTGACGGGGTGTAGGAGTCGTCATGAGATCTGAAAGAAACAAACCAATTCAGAAACGTTAAGATCAGCATACTAGATACAAACAAACCCAACATAATAATACCATACCGAACGCCTTTTGTCCACAGTCCTCAAGACTAAGGCATTCGACCAAGTGACGGACGGATATCCGGCGGGGGAGGGCGTTGATGGTACGCACGACCTCTAAATCGGCCAGACTCAACACTCCCACAGGGAACGCCTTTATTTTTCGGGGCTCCCTCGTCCAGTAAAAAGGGAACAATGGGTTCCCCTTGCCATCGTGGAATTCGTGGCGGCCGACGGCATCGATGATGACTTTGAAATAGTGGTGCTTGAAATTTTTGAACGAATCCGAGAAGGGACGGAAGAGTGTCCTATCTCGAACCGAAGTGAAGGACACCCAACCGCCGCTGGGAGGCGGACGGACTTCAAAGTAATGAAAAAAGATCGGGATCGTTGGAGTTACGCCCACGGCCAAGCACATAGCCAAGAACGCTTGCACGGCCGCCCAAGAATTAGGATGCAGCTGCGCTGAGGCCACGTTGGCCTCCTGGAGGACGACCATTTGAAACTTTGTAAAGGGCACCCGGACAAAAAGATGAGCGAAGACATTGGCGTACATGTAGAAGAAGTCGTCCGGGATCGACCTCTTCCCGTAGTAGACCCTTTCGTTTCTCAAACTGACTCCCGCCCGGATCAGTCTTGAGTCCTCTACATCCCAGACGATGTGGGTGCGACTGACCCTCCACTCCAGATTCTCACGGGTGCCGTACGCCGAAGCATACAGGCTAGCAACGTAGGGAGCCCAGTCGGACACCACTGTTCCTTGACCATCCGACTCGAAGGGAGAACCATCCACCCGGACGCCACCCTTAAGCAAGAAGATGGGGACACCATGGAGTATCCGGTCGCCTGTTGTGTCTGGCGCTTCCGGATCCGTCCCCGAGGACCCGACGGCCTCATCCAGAAAAAGAGAGGAAACTGAACTAGGAGAATCGCTGCCCCCGCCAGCACCCCGCGCCGAAACCCCAAACCCCACCCCCCAGACTCCGCCCGACGACTCAGAAGCAGATTCAATATGGACAACGGCCATTTATTACCTGAGGGAAAAAGAATTTCAAAGCTTGAATGAAACGGAGAAAGTGAAAATGACAGCACTCACATCTCCTATTTATAGAAGAATTTCGGTAACCATCAAACGCATCCGCACCGTCAAAAGCCAGCACGATCAACGCTCCAAATTCGAAGTCGTTTCAATTTCCGCCACTGCAGATGCGACACGTGTTTCCCGCCAAAACTCCAAATCCAAAAGCCCATGAAATCCGGCCCAGTACGAGTCCGTCAGTCCTCCCCGCATCACACTCTAAGTCCTACGTATACTAGGGCTTGGGGGGCTTGTGTACCAGTAGGGACCGGACGTCAGATAGGTTGGACGTCTACACTAGACCAAACACGCTACTCTTTGGTTCGTCATCGAAGGTTCGACGCAACAAACCAGACGCCCAAGCGTCCGAGATCACGCGACCTTACCTCGTCATCCGGATACATTAAAAGGTCGGCCAGACATGCCGTTTGCTACACATGCCGCCTATAGGGGTCGGCTGGTCCATAAGCCGAACCTTAGGAGACCGGTCGGCCATACCGCTAACTAACCAGGTTTAAGGTAAGTTGAGGTTAAGAGTTATTGGGCTAAATTTGGGCCGTGATTAACTTTTCACTAATCCCAAGCCCATAGCGAAAACTATAAATACAGATCCAGGGTAAGTGGTAGATAGGTTGCATTGACTGCACATTTATTACTGTTCGATAGAAAAACGCCATTGCTCTCAACTGACTTTGGCATCGGAGAATCTTTCGCAGGTCTCACACCCGCAGACTAAGGAGGAAATTGAGGAGCGAGTACGGAGGACCGGACACACGAAGTGCGAGCAGAGGAAGACGTGGAAACTTCGGACGACACAGCCCTTCACATCCGAAACAGACAGCTTAACGGATAGGGTAAAATTTGTTCAATTTTACAAATATTATGACCCAATTGAGACAGTTTCAAATATGAGGACCCAACTGAGATACCCACATAAATATGAGGATCATCCGAGGGTTTAAACCTATTTTTAATTTATAATATGCTTTTAAAAATATGAGTTAATGTCGATTATTGTATTATACTAAATATCTATTAAGGTCCAATTTATCTAAATTTTAATGTACATAATGGTCAAGATAATATTATGTGATCCAACAATTATATGAAACATACTTGCATGTTTGCACTTGATGTATAAGTTTGTTTCACGTAAGTGTTTTGAACTTTCATGTGTTATGAATGTTTGTACGTTTTCATTCCACCCTTTGGATCTGGTGGCCACTTGAGCTATTGACTATTTATTTGCCGCTGGTTTTGATGAAAGAGGAAGTTTGGAATGTTGATGTTGTTCTGTATTGTTTTTGCAGTCCCTAGTCAGGCTGCTTGAATCATCTGCTGGGAACAGTCTCTGTTACTCTTTGATTTTATTTCAAGACCTGCTAGTGTCGACAACTTTATCTCCTGTATGGTTTATCAGTACAATTTTTTCCCTTTCATTCTTAGAGTTATTTAAATATCACATAGCTAAGAGTAGTGCTCTCGTGCCTATATAGTCATTGATGTACTGCTCTGAATGCAAAAGCCAAAAAGAAATAACTTAACAAGTTAATTACAAGTAAAATAAAAAATCAGCCACTGCATAATTGATTCAGAAAGGTCTAGCGTATGCAAGCGATTAAATATTCGAATGCAAATGGAAGACTTCTTATTAGATTTTCAGTGAGATTAAATATTCGAATGCAAATGGAAGACTTCTTAGTAGATTTTCAGTGAGTTTATTAATAGGATGGATGAACTAAGTTAAATTGAAACTATATCGACACATTGATCAATATCCATCTAAGCTATGATAATTGAAATTTGTATTTAAGCTATGATCAATCAATAGGAAAAGCGTTCAAAAGCCTGTCTTGAGACATTAATCTAAACCAACAGCAACAGAAACAAAAATTAAGGATTCTCACTCACATAATTTGTTCCGTCTAGCGCTTTGAATGTTTGGCTCAATGAGTGGTCCACCACTTAGGGTTCCGAGACCTGCATCATGAGTTTGTTTCAGTATACCAATATTAAGTTTATTTAGATTCAAAGCATTCAACTCAAGACCTCAAAAGAAAACAAATGACAAGATAATATTTTATCTAAAATGATCCAGTAAACCTTTAACAACACCGAAAGCTGCTGCAACCCTGTTTTCTGATTCTTTATTCTTGATTTTTGATTCCTGCAATCCTTGAGTTCGGATCCTTGAATCTTGAATCTTAAATCTTAATTGCTTGAACCATGAACCTTGAATCATGAATCATGAATCATGAACTCTAATCCAAATCTCAAACTCTAATTCTAAATCCTAAATCTCAAACTCTTCCTGAATCATAAAATCCTGGTTATGAAGCATCTTGATTATGTTTTGCCTCTTTATCAAGAAAAGACGATAAAAGAATATCCAATCATAATCCTTACGTATCATATCATCTATATAATATAAAGAAAAGAACATAAGATATTTGGTACCTTTTTCTTTGAATGAGATCTCAAGCAATGGTTTCGTAAGATATTTTAGTCAAAGAAATTTTTTGAAATTCATTAGTTTTTTTTCTCTTTATCATTTCCTTTTCTTAGTCAAAACTTTAAAACAATTTTGAACTTTATTTTTATAAAAAATATTTTATAATAGAATATAGTTAAAAGGTCAAGTAAGAAAACATTAAGTTGTTATAAAATCAATCAATGGTATGTATAAACTAATATGGATTTTGATTGGGATTATATATGTTTTTATCCCTTAAGTGAAAATTGGAATTAATTCTTTTTTGAAAATTTGATTCAATTTAGTCCATCTAGAAATGTGTATATTTAGTTATTTTAACCAAATTTTATTAAATTTATTTAACTTTTTAAACGTATTTTAGTATATCATTTGAGTTATTTATATTATTTAACACATTTTTTCTTTAATGTTAGTTGAGAAACGCATTTAAAACTTTAATTAAACTTAACAAAATTTGTTTAAAATGATTAAAATAATTCAAAATTTTGATGAGAGACTAATTTTAATTTTTACTTAAAGTTAAAGGACAAAAACATATTTAGCCCTTAAAATAATATAAAATAAACATAGAACTAATTCTACAAAGTGGATAATTAAATTTTCTACAAAATAAGTAAGACTCCAAAGTTGAAGAGAATCGATTTTGCTTGGCATTATTTAATTATTTTGTGAGAATCAATTCTATTATTCAATTATTTTGTCAAAGGTTGTAACTCGCTAGACAACCCAGCTCACCACGAGTTTGAGCTGAATTAGATTTGAAAAAAAATATAATTTTTTTATGTGGGTTAGTTTTCAACCTAGCTCACTTATAATCCGGCTCACACGTGTTGAACCCATGGTGAGTCAGATTGACTCACCAACCCACTTAATTTAATTTAATTATTTATTATTAGTTAACATTTTTTATTATATTGTAGATGGGATAAAAAAAAGATGTTTCGAGAGAGAAAAATATTATAGATTTATATATTCAAGTCTCTAATATTATAAATGGACAAGTGATACAAAAATTATTAATATTAAAAACTTATTTGTTCGTCTTTTGTTCTTATTTTTAGATTATTGTATGATATTTTTTATTTTGAATTGTCTTTGGAGTTTAACATCATTTTAGAGTGAAATTTATTTAGATTTGAATTAAATTTATTTAGATTTGAATTAAAAATATATAATTTTTTATTTTAAAAAAATTTATAGTTAAGTGAGTCAGTGAACCAACCCGCTTAACCCCTAGTGGGTCAAGCCGGGTTCAAATTTTTTCAGCTCGCTAATAAATAAACTGGGTTGGGTTGACTCATTAAGTGACTAATCCGTGGTGAGCGGGCCGGATCGAGCCAGATTACCCGTTTGGACAACTCTAGATACTACTATACATTAGGAAGGAAAAAACCAAGCATATATTCATAAAATATTTTTATATTATGTAGATATTTTTCTTCCAACACATATAAGAGGAAATAACTCACTTTTATTCCACATTTATGTTTCTATTTTTTCACAAATCCACATATACGAACATATGTCCAACTCTCCTTTGTATCATTCTTATCACTAAAATGTTAAAAACAAACACAAACTTGATAGTTTAAAGCATACGCCAATGTTATATTCTATATAAATTATTTTAAAAAGAATAAAGATTAAAATTATAAGTTAATATAAATTAAAATTATAAGTTAATATAAATTAAAATTATAACTCTTTAGTGATTTATTTTACAAAACTCGTTAACATCTTCTCTAAATTAACAACCTCCACTGAGGTAGGGTCAAGTTCAAGGTTGAATCATTTAGACAGTATCCTAGGATATTTGATGAAAATAATATCCAGTGACTTCACTTCCAATCCCAATCAAAGGAGTCTAAGCGGAATCAAAAGTTTTTATTTGAAAGGATTTCCTGCACTCATTCCAACTACAAAATGTCTACCACCCATACTTATATATATATATATAT
Organism: Vigna hirtella; assembly: GCA_027742795.1. Classification (NCBI taxonomy): domain Eukaryota; kingdom Viridiplantae; phylum Streptophyta; class Magnoliopsida; order Fabales; family Fabaceae; genus Vigna; species Vigna hirtella. The sequence continues at coordinate 201,205 of JAHCHA010011762.1, read as the reverse complement.
ATATATATATATATATATATATATATATATATTATTTTCATTTATTTAAATTCTTTATTGTTTTGAATTGAATACCAGTGCATCAAATTGCATTTTGAACTCTAATTGTACATGTCCAAACATATTATAATGGATAATGTTATTATTATGTTTATATTGTCTCTTCAATTAACTATTGTTCATAGCAATCATTATTGCAAAAACATTTGCTGAAATAAGTTCATATTTTAAATAGATTTAATATCTTAAGAAATTAATAAAAAATTTTCTATCAAATATACAACAAATTCTTAAAAAACGAATATGAATTATAATTATAATTATAATTTATTTGTAAAATGAAATAAAAACAAAAATATCTTTCGTATTCATTATAAATAAAAATATTTTTGTAGCACTCATTTATAAAATAACGTAACATAGAAAGCATTGCTAATGGTGGTACTGGTATATGTAAAGAGAAATTACATAATTCATGGAGGTTAAAAAACTAGGTACAGGTAGTAAAGTAGAGAAGGTAAAGGGAAATTAACTTAGCTGACGGTCTGATGTTGGATCGCAGTTGTGAAAATTGAAATAGTTGAAGTTACGTCTCAACTAGATTTGTTGAGAGAGAGAGAGGCGCAGAGAGAGGAGAACAGAAGTGAGTCACGATGCTATTCCGAAGATCTCTGCGAAACCCATTTCTCCTGGCCTTGATTTCTCTGCATCTGCAACTCCTTTCGGGTATCTCTTTCTCTTTTCCTTGAATTTGCGTCTTGCTGTTAGGAGAGAATTCTATGAACGCTGATTTGAGAGTATAGAACAATTTATGATTTATAGGGTTTTCTGTGCAATAAAATGAAATAGAACAAGTGTTCTATGTGGATATTCTGATAATTTGCATCGTTTGGTTATCACTGTGAACAAAGCTACCGAGGTAAAGTGCAGATAGTAATTAGGTTTTGCCAAGGAAATTATCTCTGGTGTTACGCTGATTAGGAATCCTTGCCGTTCATTTTGGATAGCTGGCTGCGTATGGTAGAGGACATGAGAATAAAATATTAACAGCTCTTGAAATTCCCCCTTTTACAAGTTAGTTAATTCTAGCAATTTAGCCTTTGCCCTGTGTTACTACATTTGTAACTTTATGTATCATATACCTGTGAATGAACAAATTCTTTTAATCCATTGATCTATTTTAATTTCTTACAAGAAAGCAGGAGAGTCCCCTGCCTCTAATATCGGTGGCTTATGAAAATTTTGTGTCCTTGAAGGCCTAGACAACAACCCTTCAGATGCCAAAAATGAGAATGAAGATGTGAATCATCATGCTTCAAGAAGCTCTGTGGGGCTCAGGATAGTTATTATATGCCTTGGAATGGTGACTGTCATAGCATTCTGTGTTTTTCTTTTCAAATTATGGCAAAGGAAGAAGAGAGAAGAGCAGCATGCTCGTCTTCTGAAGCTGTTTGAAGAAGATGATGAACTTGAGGTGGAACTTGGTATGCGGGATTGACAATTTATCCCACTCCTTCTTTATAGAAAACTTCATTTTCATGTCAACAAGGCTGTGATCTTTTATCATTCAAATCTTGCATGGGTCATTTTGAAAAGTTAAAATGAGGCATTTGCTTGTCACCAGTTTGGTAGTCTCCTGGTTTAGCCCGAGAGATTTAGGGTTCAATTCTTGTCTTCTCACTTGACATGTGCAAGATGAAGCAGGTTTATATTTTATTCTTATATACTTATTTGTAAATCATATATATTCGTTTTAGTTGATGTCAATTAATAAAAAAATTATTTGATGTGAGTATCCAGTTTGAACTTTTTTTTTATTCTATTGAAACTCTAGTGGTCTTACAATATTATTTCTTTAGAAATATCGAAAACATACTTTCTTTGAGAGATAAAGATGAGCTTCTTTGAGTAAGATACTTCTATCTCCAAGGAAGTGCTTGTCGATACCCCATGAAGATCATAACTTGAGTGAGCAACAATTTTTGGCAACAGTAGCAACAATTTTGGCGATGACAATGGTGGAAGCTCTGTAACTGTACCGGCAAAAGGTTCGGTGTTGGCTTCAGCAAAAATTTTGGCAACAACTCCTGTAGACGATGCAGCAGCAACAATAAAACCACAAGTTGGATTCACTTCAACCAACCCCAATATTTAAAGGGAATGGGTATAGTTCAGGCAATCCTAAAATCAACCATAACTAAGCAATAAAGAAGAAATGCGGAAGGACTCCCAAGATTGAGAGCTCTAATATCAACTTGAAAGGAATAAACCAAAGTAGGACAAAGATAAAACAGTAGGACCCTATGCACAGAGGGGTCATCCTTAAACAATAATTAAGCTTGATAGTAATTAGCTTATACCAAAGTATGATCATTACCAATTGGGTCATGATTAGATTGTTGGTAATCTAAATTCATTCTGAAATCTATAAATCTAAGTTTGAGATAATGAGGTAAGTAATTGAATTTATTAGGCATTTATTGTTGCGCTAACCAAATCTTTGTTGACTTTGATATTGGAATACTTTTTGTCGTATGACGGATATAGTAAGAATTCAAGTAAGAGAAGTCGAGATTAACATTGAAGACACACCAAATGCTCCCAGAACAAATAGCAGAGGGCATAAGCGGGTTCATAAAGCTCTAATGAGTTAGATTGTGGTGGTCCAAGAAGATTCCGGCCACAGAAAGGCGCATGAGACACATGCACCTAGGGCAACACTGTGTTTGGACAACATGTGACAATGGACTGAGGCGTAGGAGGACAAAATTCAATGGCAAACAGTGTCTGACGGTAACAGACAACAACGAACAACTACAAACAACAGTGGACATAGGGATGTCAATGGGTCGAGTCGGGCACGAATAGTGCCTACACGTAACCCGACCCGTATGCAAAAAATGTACATGCAATCCGACCCGCTGGATACATGCATAAAAAAAACATGCGGATTTTTTCAAACCGCGGGTACCCATTGGATACCCGTTTTCAACCTGTGAATATTTAAAAAATATATTTTATGAATTTTTAAATAAGGTATAAATTAAATTACAAGTTAAAGAGAAAATTTAATATATTTGTTACATATTATGTAATTTTTAAGCAAGTTAAAGAGAACAAATATTGAACAACTTTTGAAAAAGAAAAAAAGATATCAAGAGTAAACACCTAGTAAGTGAAGTCTCAATTTAGTCATAGGATTAACCCACAAGTACCTATCAATGTATGAAACAGAGAGATAAAGAGTGTCAAGGAGAACACAAACAAAACCCTAAACCCAAATTCTAAAAACAAAACACAATCACAAAAATCTCCAAGCCGCGACAACCACTAGGGTCTTCTCTTTCATGCAAAAATCAAATCTGCATCAACGAACTAAAATCCAGAAAAACTCAAAACATCCATTGAATCCTAACCCTAAAATCGCGTCACCAATCAACAAAGAAGAAATCAAGAAATGAATTCCTAAAATGCGAATTAAAACGTACAAAAGAAACCCCAAAATCAGAGAACAAATAAGGCTCTAATTTCAAATCCCAAATCAGAACAAAACCCCAATCAAAACCAAGAGAGAGAGGAAGAGGGAATGAAGCCTATCCCTACAATGCAAGTTGATCCATAAGGAAGAAGAAAAAAGCTCTCCCTTAAGCGAGAATTTTCTAATTGGATTTTATGGCTGTAATTAACATCAGATATCTTTATTAGGGTTAGGTAAGAAATAATGTAACCCTTTTTAAAAAAAAAAGTAATTGAAAGGAATCTTAAGTTACTGTTTTTAAAATTGTCCTTTTTTAAGAGTAATAAAAAAAAGGTTTAAACCCTCCCTTGGTCCTCATTTTTGTATGAAAATATCGGTCCTCATTTTTTCATCTGTCTCATTGGGTCATAATTTTTGTAAAAATGAACACATTTTACCCTAACCATTAACCGGTCTCAGACGGCGTTAAATTAAGGTCACGTGGTGCAGAGAGAATGTGTTGATGTGTGTTATGTGGAGTGTTTTGATTAAATAAATAGTGGTGATGTGACATTATTTACTTCTCTTTATTTAATATTTTTAAAACCAAGTTTTATTTATTTTTTATTTACTTTATAGAAGACTTTTTTTTAAGTTTCACCACCTACGATATAACGTTGGTTAGAACAGAGTTATTCTTCAGAATTAAATTAGTTTATTTTTAATTATTTATTTTATTTATTTGATAATTTTTATTTAATATTTTAATTTTCAAGTTTTACATAATATATAACAAATTTGCACAATTTCAACCATATGATGACTTTTTGCGGCTTCCTCTCTAAACTGCCGGAATATTCCTGCCTGAAGAGGCATATATTCATTTCTAATCTTAAATGCCTAATTAGTGCCCGAACAACTAATGAGACAAAACGATCAAAATCTTGAATTGATCGTCCATGTGCTTAGATTAAAAAGAAATTAAAGAAATCAATTTATATATGTTTTGCCAGAAGCAAATGTCTAATTTTTGACACACCAATTTCAACTACTATCTTCAGCTACATTTAATTGAATTTTTGTAATTGGTGGATAAATAACACGTGGTTTTAATAATCTTCTCAGGCTATTATTAATAGAAAAGAAAAGGTCGTAGCAGTGGATGATGAGTGTGAGTGTGAGAATCTCTCTCGGCACGTCTCCCTCTAACTAACTCATTTCATAAGTCATTCCTCTCTCTTTACTTTTCAACTTTTCATTGGTTTGTTTGTTTCATTGGTTTGTTTTGTTCAATTCCTCTCTGGATTGTTTGTTCAATTCACTAGGAAAATGAGTTGGGAGACGGTTGATGAGTTCCTGGTGCAGTGCAAGCAATCTAGCGACGCTGCCTACGCCTCATTGCGATCGCTGCTGGAGCGCCTAGAGAATACCGAGACCCGTTCTCAGGCTCGGATCTTTCTTTCCCACCTTCAGAAGCGTTTTCCCACCAAGGACTCCTGCGATCAATGCTTTCAAACCTACCATTTTCGCATCGAAGATGTTTCCTTGGGTCAATACGAGGGTATTTATATTTTACCTTTACCTATTATTGTTGTCATTCATTGTTATTCTTATAGATTACTAAACTAATGCGTTGGTTGCATTGCAGGCCATCAGGGCCGAAACAAACTGACTACGATGGTCATTCCTAGCATTTTTCTCCCCGAAGACTGGTCCTTCACTTTTTATGAAGGGATTAATAGACATCCAGACTCCATTTTCAAGGAGAGGACTATTGCCGAGTTAGGTTGCGGAAATGGGTGGATTTCTATTGCCATTGCCGAGAAATGGTTGCCTTCCAAGGTTTCCTTCATCACTCTTCTCATCTCCTAACTCTTCATCACTCTATCCCACAACACTTGCCACTAATTTCTGCAGGTCTATGGCCTTGATATCAATCCTAGAGCGGTCAAGATCTCCTGGATAAACTTATATTTGAATGCTTTGGATGAAAATGGCCAGCCCGTCTACGACCGGGAGAAGAAAACTTTGCTGGACAGGGTAGAGTTCCACGAATCTGATCTTTTATCATATTGCAGGGAAAACGACATTCAACTTGAAAGAATTGTCGGATGCATACCTCAGGTCATTCCACAACCATTACCTGTACACGCACATTATATGCATTGTCCAACTTTCATTAAGATGCAACCACCCATCTCTCAATCTTGATCTGTAAATGAAAGCTCATGGATGTTTTCTTAAACCCAAATGGCTTCAAACTCCACAAGGGTAGGATTTACTTTGTAGGATTTTCAAAAAGTTTTGGCAAAAGCTGGGATACAAGACTGATATTTTTAACCTTACAAGGCTAATTTTTTTAATAGATCATGGATTGAACTTCGGATGCTTTTTACCTTTATTTTCTATGTACCAAAGTAATAATCATGGTGTTTGATTTGAAACCTTGGTTTCATGGCTTATCTAGTTATTTTACTGTTTTTCTAGAAGCCGTAAAAATGGTTGATAGTTGTATTGAAAGAGAAGGTCTTCGATTGTACTGTAGCTTTTTCCAGAACTTTATAAACTAAATTATTCAATATTTCGCTCATAACAATTGCGAAGGTTGGATTCCTGCTCCTTACTTCCTGGAATATCGATATGAACCTTGATTATGGACCTGCTATGAATGATATAGACTTTGGCAACTAGTTCTTCACGAGTTTGGTAGCAATGAATTTAATGTATCCCAGGATGTCTAGGCATCATCATTTGACTAATATTGGTTGACTCCCTGCAGATTCTTAATCCAAATCCAGATGCAATGTCAAAGGTGATAACAGAAAATGCAAGCGAGGAATTCCTTCATTCATTGAGTAATTATTGTGCACTTCAGGTAAATAAGATCCTTTTTTATTGGTCACCTGCTATTTACTTGGAATGTCATTCATGTCCTGCATGTCATCAATGCGGAACGCCAGATCTGAGCTTCCCCATTCCCAAAATAAAGGGTAAACAGAATAGATTTTTGTTGTTGTTGACATTGCTTTCTTTAACTATCTACCTACCTAGATATGATAGTTACCTCAGAGCAACTTTTATGTAAATGTTATAGTGATAGCTGACGTAAACTATTACTTCATACTCATCTAACAATTCCTATATGTGAAGCTACAAGGATCTCCTTTTTCTTTAGACATCTTTTACCCACAAAAGTTGTCCCTAATTCAGCTCACGACAGTGATCTGTTGGCACTTCAGAAATGCTTCGAGTTCATGTATTAGCGGCTTATAACAAGAATGCATCATTCTCACTTTTATTTCGTCTTTTGTTGCGTCTAGGGATTTATGGAGGACCAATTTGGCTTAGGTTTAATTGCTAGGGCAGTTGAGGAGGGGATAGCAGTAATCAAACCAACTGGAATTATGATCTTTAATATGGGGGGCCGCCCAGGTCATGGTGTTTGCGAACGATTGTTTGAGCGTCGGGGTTTTCGCATTACAAAGCTTTGGCAAACTAAAATCATTCAGGTTAGGAATTACTCCCTCTACCCCATAATAATTGCACTTCGAAGTTTATTCATACGAACAATAATAAATATTTGAGAAATTAAGTTCGGCACATTTTAGAAATAAAAATATTATTGTTTCATTGAAAACCGAAAACATCAATCGATTTGAAAATTTTCCATTGAGCTAAAATTACTTTGAGCCAAACTTTTTACAAAGCTACAACTAGTCATTTTTTGCGGGATTGGTACATGCTTTACTAGATGTCATTTCTCCAATGGAAGTATTATCTTATTGAGACGTATTGGTAAAGGCTGGTGACACAGATATTGCAGCCTTAGTTGAGATTGAGAAGAATAGCCCACACCGTTTTGAGTTTTTCATGGGACTTTCTGGGGATCAGCCGATTTGCGCACGAACTGCGTGGGCTTATGGAAAGTCTGGTGGCAGCATTTCTCATGCTTTATCAGTGTACAGTTGTGAACTTCGTCGCCCTAATCAGGTGCGTACTTCAGGAAAGCATGCTAATTCACTACAAGAATATTTATTGCCCTGGAGGAAATTTGAAGCACAATGCCATTTGTATATTGACAGGTGAAGGTTATTTTTGATTTTCTAAAACATGGATTTCAAGAGATCAGCAGCTCCTTAGATTTGTCTTTTGAGGAAGATTCTGTTGCTGATGAGAAGATTCCATTCCTCGCTTATCTTGCAAGCACACTAAAAAGTAATTCTTTTTTTCCATATGAGCCACCTGCCGGAAGCATACATTTCCGCAATCTTATTGCTGGGTTTTTGAAGACTTATCATCATATTCCACTCACTGCCGATGTAAGAATAGAGTGCTATGTTAATTATATAGGCTTACTGTTGCATGCATATACATAGACACATTTAGTCTGAGATGTTGCCTCATTAGATTACAACTGTATACTAACCTCTATTGTTATTTGTAGATATCTCGTCTCTAATGAAAACTACAAAAATGTAGTTCTTTCCTTAAGCTGTTCCGTTTTTTTATCACGTGTGAACCCTTATACTTGAGTCGGTAATTGGGAACTGCATGTCCTATAGTATATATGTTTGGTCCGAAGAATGCAGTACACAGTATTGTTTATTAAAAATAAAAATGTAATACAGTATTGACTTCTTTTTCAATCTTGTGCAAGAATGTTGTCATTTTTCCTTCAAGGACTGCAGCAATTGAGAATGCTCTTCGCTTGTTCTCACCCCGCCTTGCAGTTGTTGATGAACATCTGACTCGGCATTTGCCAAGGCTGTGGTTAACATCTTCGGCACTTGAGGTATGGAATAGACATGCCTTAGTATTTTTGAACTTGATTGACATTTTGTTATGTCCGTATTATTATCCCAATGTGTTGAAATACAACCGTTGTTGTCCTTGCTGTGAAAAATTTTATAAATCAAGAATCATTTCTAGAAAAAGTTCCTTTGTTGAGGAAGACGTCTTTGAAAGAAACGCAACCTCATGCATGTTTGACTTTTCCATAAAATTTTGTCCTGATTAAATAACTTCTTAAAAGGCGCCCCTTGCGGAGGGGGGCATTGGCTTGTTTGAGTGGGAAAATCTTTGCATTGGCAATATAGTCCATGTATCCACGTACGGATCCAAATTGTTCCATGGTTCCATTTAGACCGATTTTCAGAAGGATAGCTTAGACAGATGTATTGTAAGCTATAATTCTGACATCTGTAGCCGCTTCATACATATTTTTCTTCTATCAGAATAAATTAACTTGCTGCCATTTAAGCAATTTTAGATGATAATCTAATATTTTCTGAATTATTAACGGTTCGTTGCATCTCATTATTCACCTTTTTTTAAAGTAGAGTAGGATTTGCTGTATTCAGCTTTATTACTTGATGTCATTTTACTGTCTTCGAGACTCGTGCCCTTCTTTTTCTTTGTTGTAACTTTAAAACTGTAATGTGATCTTGAAAGACATGGATCCAGTTGTAAAACTTTTTACTATTGGTAGTGTGAGCTTCTAAAACCTTGAGGATTCCTTACATTGAAAATATGTCAAATGATTTTTTTGTTTTCATCAATTGATAAGGATTTGGTTTAATTATTGCATTTTTTCATAACAATTTTTATCTTTCTGGTAGAGCACAGGAGCTATACACTCTTCAGATGATACCATTATGGTAATTGAAGCTCCCCGGCAATCGGACTTAATGATAGAACTAATAAAGAAATTGAAACCTAAAGTGGTGGTGACTGGGATTGCTCATTTTGAGGCTGTTACTAGTTCAGCTTTTGTGCACCTTTTAGATACAACACGAGACATTGGATCTCGTCTTTTCTTGGACATATCAGATCACTTTGAGCTATCCAGCATTCCTGGATCGAATGGGGTCCTGAAGTATCTTTCAGGAACTGCTCTGCCCTCTCATGCAGCAATTATATGTGGACTAGTAAAGAATAAGGTAATATTCCCTATTCCCTGTTAACTTGGCTCACTAGGTCCAAGTGGTAGACTTGTGTTTTGGCTCGACATCATCAATTTCTTATTGATAGCACCGACATAAGTTCATGTTTTGTAGGTTTATCCTGATTTAGAAGTAGCTTTCGTCATTTCCGAAGAAGAATCCCTCTTTAACGCCCTGTCCAAAACCGTTGAATTACTGGAGGGCAATACTGCATTAATTAGTCAGTACTATTATGGCTGTATCTTTCACGAGCTTCTTGCTTTTCAGCTTGCTGGCCGGCATGCGCCTGCTAAGGTCTGTCTCTTGCTTTATCTCTTCCCTCATTCAAACTGAAAATTGTGTTTTGAGTCTCTTCTGTATTTAGGACTTGCAGTTGTCAGTTCATAAATTAGTCAATTCCATATTAAGTTTTCTTATCACTTCAACACTAAATCCTGTCCTTTTCAGAGAAACTGTGAGAACGTCAAGTCAGTTGATATGATAGGATTTGCTAGTTCAGCCTCGTTGGTCCTTAAAAACGCTGAGTTATCTATTGATCGAGTAGAGAATGGGTCCGTGATTCACATGGACGTCGATCAAATCTTCTTGCCTGTTCCATCTCCTGTTAAGGCGGCTATTTTTGAAAGTTTTGCTAGACAAAACATGTCTGAGTCTGAAATTGATGTCACATCAAGCATCAAAAGATTTGTGAAGAGCAGCTATGGTTTTCCAACAGATAACGGCACCGAGTTTATATACGCCGACAGTTCGAAAGCTCTTTTCAACAAGCTGGTCCTCTGCTGCATCAACGAAGGTGGCACCCTCTGTTTTCCAGCTGGATCAAATGGGAATTATGTTTCTTCTGCAAGATTTTTGAAAGCTGACATAGTGACAGCACCTACAGATGTCAATGTAGGTTTTAAGTTCACTAAAAAGACACTCACTGGAATCCTTGGAACCGTGAAAAACCCATGGGTGTATATTTCTGGTCCTACAGTCAATCCAACTGGCTTGATTTATAGCAACAATGAGATGGTAGAAATTTTAAGCACCTGTGCTAGATTTGGTGCAAGAGTTATAATTGATACTGCAGCCTCTGGTTTGGAATTTGACTCTGAAGGCTGGGGTGGCTGGGATATAGAGGGATGTTTGTCTAAGCTGGATTCTTCAATCAAGCCATCGTTTTGTGTGTCTCTTCTTGGAGGACTGTCTCTGAAGATGCTAAATGGTGTTCTCAGATTTGGCTTTCTTATTCTAAACCAGCCTGTTTTGGTTGACACATTTTACAGTTATCCAGGATTAAGCAAACCTCATACTACTGTTAGATACGCTACAAAAAAATTGCTGGAGCTCAGAGAGCAAAAACCATCAGACCTATCAGATGCTATAGTTGAACACACCGAGATATTGAGAACTAGATCCAAGCTCTTGAAACAGGTAATATAGGAATGCGAACTTTTTTTTGCTTGAATTTTATGATCTGTTTCTTCATGTGGTAGAATCCTGTCTTTTTTGTTCAAAGATTGCTAAATATGTTCTTGGCGATTATTACCCTAGGTTCTTGAGAAAAGTGGGTGGGATGTGCTTGAATCGTGTGCTGGTGTGTCTGTTGTGGCCAAGCCCTCTGCCTATCTCAACAAGACTATTAAGCTGAAACTTTCACCAAAAGGCGAAGGAGACCATGGAAGTGCCACTGAGGAAGTTAAACTCGACGACTGTAATATTAGGACTGTCATTCTCAAGGCCACTGGATTATGCATCAATAGCGGGTCATGGACTGGAATTCCTGGATATTGTCGGTTCAATATTGCGCTTGAAGAAAATGATTTCAAAAAAGCTTTGGACTGCATTCTAAAATTTAGAGAAGTCGCACTGGGTTAAACTTCTGTCATTGGTATACGTTATTAAATATTCGGCCTCGGTTCACGTTATTCTTTTTGTCTATTCAAAAATCGGGACACACGCATGAATTAAAATTGTATAAGTGGTTTCAATAAGATGTCTATTATTGTGCTGGCTATTCCATTTTGTTAAGATGTATAAACACCATAAATTTGATGTGGAATGTTAAGAGAAGCTATAAAATGTTTAAACAAATGAGAAAGATACTCATGATCATTAACGCTACTCAAAGTTCGAATATAAATCCCAAATTGATTTTGAACTTCATTGTAAAATGATTGAAAAATAGAAAATCTTTCAGAATGATTTTTCATAAAAAAAAAAAAAACCAAGTATACAGTGGATAATCATTAATAAAAGTAATAAAGTAATAAAGTCCGAAAGTGGGTTTAACATGATTGGGTCTCAAAATATCATAGTCAACTAAAATAAACAAAGACAAAATATGTTGTGAAACACGAGACAACTATGTTTTCCTAATTGTTGTAACTCATAAGATAAATTAGATAAATTTGACAAACTCGAAACAAGTTGTTGCAATTTTGATGGTGGTGAAGGATGATCATGTTGGACCACTATAACAAAGTGATAAGGACAACCATGTAAGACATAACATCGATCAATCTTGTGGCCAAGTTTATGACAATGCTCACACTTGTTATACCCTTTTCCTAGCTTGTGAGGGGATTGCACTCACCACATTGAAATACCAAAGTAGAGGAATTATCAGCGAAAGCTAATATATCATCAATTTGTTTATTTGTACACGTGAGAGGGTGGAACAAGTAGAAGTAAAATTTGGAATAAGAGAATACCACAAAATCTAATATCAAACATGAGAATAGTCATTAGACAATCCTTGTAGAGCTAGTAACACGAAGAACTTGGATTGTTGTTTTAGTTCTTGAGTAGGAGTATACACTAAAGGTAGTAACTCATTAAAGTCATGAAGAAGAGAATTAAATTTTCTCAAATATTCAACCATGGGGCCATGTCATCAGTGATCTACAACATCAAGAAGATCACGACAAACACCATAAAGATGTTGAGTGTCATTAGTGTATAATAATTGGGTTTGCTCCCAAACTTTTGAACATGTTTCGTAGGTACAAAACAATTGCTTTAAAGATGATTGAATGATGGATTTGATAACCATGCATAATTGAGTATAAATTTTCAACCAACAAGGAGCATCACTTAGAGTAATATAAGTCTCCGAGTAAGGCAAAACCTAATGTGTAACGCCCGAGTTGCATAATTACTCCCATACAATTTGTCAATGGGGAGATGCATATTACCATAATTAGTATACATGGACCGATTAAACATTGCGCAAGCACCAAGACTTGTCACAATCACCAAGAGTTGTCACAATCCTCCATTCTTATATCTGACCAACCAAGAGTTGTCATGTCATCTCCTTCTTCCTCAAGCAAATCCAGTAAGCACACAAAACCCAATAACATCTTAACCATACAACCATCATCATACCTTCATGTAGTCATCGAGCAACGAATCGCGCTTCCACCGCACACACTCGTCGACGATGCAACACCACTAGAGAAAAGAATGAATGAGCCATGAAAAACATTATCGTCGCTGATTGCACATGCGAGCCACCGTAAGCTCAACCCTCACACTTGCCGAAATCTGTCACACCTTCATCCTTCACCTGCCTTGTTGAAAAGCATTAGCCACAGTGCACATCTACCACACACAAATCGTAAAAAATGTGTGTTCCATTTCATTCACCTTGTCAGAAAACACACAACCATTAAGAACATTATCATCTTTACCTCCAAGAATTACCTTACTAACAAAGAAATTAAATCAACACAATGAACACAAAAACATAACGTGAAAACTTCAAAACTGGAAAAAAACCACAACACCACTATCTAATGATAATCAGAGAATAACACTATGTGAAGATTTGTACAACACATAGACTACTATCCCATGCCTTTTGGCACCGAAGTACACATACACTCTCCAAAATTAGAATTTAACCCAAACCTCACAACACTTTACTATAAGAGTATATGAAAAATCAAATGTGGGACGAGTTCAATCTTCTAACCCTTTTTCGGGTGTCGAGCTGGACCGACTTGACTTGACTTTGGTGGACTAGAAATAGGGCAAGCGTAAGCTGGCTAATCTGACCCTTTTTTCCACCCTTAAGATGCAAGACTTATGTTTTGACAAACATTAATTGATTTCATGGTTCATGGATTTGCTTGTAAATTCATGTTTTGGATTGAATCAAATGTTAATATCTTCTAGAACTTACTTGATATGAATCTTTTGGAAGGTGTGTATTGATATTCAGATTGTTGAATATCTTTAATGATAGATAGATGTAGGTTATATACTTAAGTTAAATTATTCATTTGGATTGGGTCTAAATCAAGTTACACCCAAGTAAGTCAAGGTTGACAAAGTTTACATTATGTTAAGTTGAATCGAGCTTACATTAGACAAAGTCGAATCGGGTTAACAAAATATTGAACCAAGTTAGATTCTTATAAGGTCGAGTTAAGTTGAACACATTTTGAAAGAAAAATTAGATATACCTTAAACCAAATTAAGTAAGATCCACTCAAACTTACTCAACACAAGTTTTTTATCTATTGAATATAAGAATGGAGATGAAAATAATTTTTTACTTTAATGTGAGAATGAGATAATCACATTCATACTCACCCTATTGCACGTAACTTTCACTACTACCTTTTCTATTATATTTGTTTCTCAATTAAAACTCTCCTTTTATGTAATTATATTAGCTTAACTTAGAATTTACATATTAATTTCTTATAGATTTAGTAGCATTTTAAAACTTTCTCCTTAATTATTAATTTATTGAATTGTATCTTGTTATCTTTTACTCTTGTTTCATTCTTATATTCTTATGTTGGTGTATGTGTATGTTTAATTTTTTTTTCATAAATAATTTGCAATCTTAAATATTCATATAAATTAAATTCATATTCATATTCAGTAACAAAATTGTAAGAGTTGAGTTTTTTTTGTTGTTTTTATATTGTTTTTGTTTCATTCTTACAAAGTAAACTTTCGCACTCATATATTTTTTTCGGTGTTATATTTGTATACAGTGATAAATATTCTAAAATTTAATGTTGTGTTACTAAATTATAAAGAGATAAAACAACCTCAAACTTTTAACCTTGAAACTATTAATTTAAGTTAGACTCTAAAAAAAGAAAGGTGAATGATAAACTAGTAGAAGAGACAAAAAGAAAAAGTAAGAAAAATAAACTAAAATATCAATCATAAATACAAACATGGATATTTAAAAAAATTAATTTATTAGTTGAAGTGAATAAAAAATCCCTCGGTGTAAACGATGTATGTTAAGATAATAAGTTTATAACCACCAATAATAATAATAATGTTTCGGTCGGATCTGGTCTGACCCTGTTAAAACATACAAGAGTTTGTCGAAGACCGGGCGGACGTTGCTGAATCCCACAAACTGAAGTAGATCGAGCGGCTCTGTTTCTAGGGGGCACTAGAAGCTGGTGAAAACCGGACGGTTACCTCTTGGCCGAGGGCTGGACGCACTGGGAAGGGCCGAACGTGCTCTCTCGTCTTCAAGTCCTGGTTGTAGTATTCGTTCTCTCTCCTCGCTCTCCAAGCCGGGCGGTCGGGTACCTGTCAAAGGCACTCCGACGCTTAAGTCAGTAACATGACCGAGTGGTCTGTAATGCATGTATATATTGCATCGTAAGCAATCTGTCTAGAAATCATACCTGGAACCTTTATTTATACTGATTGTAATGAGCTTTTACCTTTTGTGGGCCTGATAACAGCCCAATCGTACCTTAATCTTCATTAAGGGCTTTAATGAGTCATTAGTGTTTAACTGTGTAGTCGACCTAGTGAGGGTCGGCCGTGACGGTCGGTCAGAAGGGTGGTCGGCCAGGGATGTCAACCTGGGTGGGCGGTCACTCGGTTCTGCCGATCGGTCACCTTGGACGGTCTTGATGGTCGAACTGGATGGGCGACCTTGGAGGACCGCTCGGTCTATTTATAGTCGGTTAAAGGACAGTGTTAGCTTGGACGCTCGGTCGTGATGGTGACCTGGGGCAACCGTTCGATCTGTCTTGGGAGAGTCGTTTGGTTAAGAGGACCGTACAGTACAAATAATAATAATAATAATAATAATAATAATAAAAAAAAAAAAAAAAAAACAATGAGAAAGTGATATAAATAAGATTAACATAATCTAAATTAAATATTACAATTATTTTTATTGATATGATAATTATAGATTATTGAATTAAGAAAATGCTAAAACAGGAAATTTAGTTTTTCTGTACATAAACAAAACTAAAAATTTAATAAACCCACGAAAGGTATACATATATCACTAGTTAGTGTGACATAGCAATTCTTAAATTTTTTAAAACTTTTTTTATTTCAGTTCGAAAAAAATGGCTTTTTACTTTCACTTTTATGAGAATTTTTACCAAAAATATTTTTAAAATTTATTTACAAGAATGCTATTTTTAAAAGACCAAGAAAAAATAATTTCTCAATTATAATCCTTTAAAAACTAAAAAGTTGTCTTTCATGAAAGTCTCGTTACAATTCACAAAACTAATAATTTCTATATGTGAAATAAAAAATTATTCGCATCAAATCCGGTTAATTTTTCTATTCCTAAGAATAAGAAGGGCCGAAAGTAGTAGTAATAGTTTCGTGTGGTGCGGTGTATAGAATTAGAAAGAGGTTGGTGTCGGCTAGAACCAAACACAACCTTATCGGCGATTCAATTTCGATCTGTGCGTGCTTTTCAGTACCTAAGCCCTACCCACTGCCGTCTGCAATTGTGGTGGACTGGATCCATCCACACTCACCATTTTCGTTCTTCCTCGTCGCAATTATCATCTCATCGAATAGTTAGGACACACAATTTACTCCTCTTCTCGACATGGCTTCCGCTGCGCCAGGTTTCCCTCTATTCTGTTACTGATTTCATTGCTCCTAATTCCTAAATTAGATAACGTATGTCCTCGGCTAACTGCTTCCTATTCTTATTCATATTTTCTCACTGTTACTATGCCCTTCTTCTGCGTGCTTCATCCTTTTCCTTATAATAATTAATAATCAATTCACATTGAATGCAAATGCTGATTCTCATAATTTCTCATTCGTTAATTCCTCATTTACAACTCTGCTTTTCCTACTCTCTGCCTCTTCTACTCAACAGTCATATGTGTATGTGTGTGTGCATGCTTCCTCTGCTACCGTATAGTACTTATTCCCAAATATAATATGTTGTCAGTTGCATTAGCACATAATAGGTTTTCCCTTGCTGTGAGTTGCATTTTGCCCCGCAAAAGCCTCCCTTCACCTTTGTACGTTTCCTCATAAAATTGTTGATGCCACCTCAAGCTCCACCTCCAGCTCCAATAAAATGATATAATCTTATAAGTAATAGTTTTAGCAATTTTTTTTTTTTTTAATTTCAAGAAGCATTTGTAACCTTTCAGTGGTTCTCCTATGATATATTTCTCCTTTTTGGAAATTTGGCTCATCCATGACTTATTCATGTGTTTTCATTGTTTTATAGGTTCAACCAATGATGCTTTATACAAGGAATTGTGGCATGCCTGTGCTGGACCCCTTGTCACCCTTCCGCGTGAAGGGGTGAGAGTTTATTACTTCCCCCAAGGTCATATGGAACAGGTACAAGTTACCTGGGCATCTGCTCTGAATTTCTGACTTTAATTGAAGTGATATGCATAAGCTACTACTTTTTTTTTATCCTTGATGCGGACCATGTTTTTCGGTACTAGCTTAATTATTTTCTTTCCATTTAGGATCTTATTCGTTCTGACATCGTTCACCTTTTAATCTTTCTTCATAACAATTTTGTGTGCAAAATTTTGTCTGTTCTTGACCTGGCTCACTTTCTGGTGGGATCTTTCTTTGTGTATGTTTTGCTGCTTGTTGAGTTTTAAACCTGCACAAGTTGTGTCTGGTCACTCTGCATGCATCACATAAGTTTGTACCCGTTTGTGCTTTTGATTATTACATTGTCAGGAACCAGTTTCTTTCGTGAATAGCATTTCAAATCATAATTTAGAAGTAACTTTGATCCATAATTGCAGACTCTATTTTGAGCTTGACCACTAAATGCTTTTTGTTGTTTTATCTTACACGTGTTTTTTATTTTATAGCTCGAGGCATCTATGAACCAGGGGTTGGAGCAGCAAATGCCTTCCTTTAATCTGCCTTCTAAAATATTGTGTAAAGTGGTCAATGTTCATCTTCGAGTGAGTTGTTATTTTCTTATGCAATCTTACCAGAAACTTTTTTTTATGAATTCAAAGTTTGTTCTTTACTATGGACACTACTCTATGGTTAAATTCATGCTGTTCACGTAGGCTGAACCTGAAACAGATGAAGTATATGCACAAATAACTTTACTTCCTGAAGCAGATGTGAGTGTGCTCTTATTCCTTGCTTGACATGGTTGTTTTATTTAAACATGTTATGTTGTTTTCGACCATCTCTCAACACATTTTCCATTCATATTTTTTTCACGCCCATTTAGTGTTCTTTTATTCTCATTGTTTATTTCTTATTTTCTGTCTTTTTGGTTTAGCAAAGTGAGGTGACAAGCCCTGACGATCCTCTACCAGAACCTCCAAGATGTACTGTTCATTCGTTCTGCAAGACTCTCACTGCTTCTGACACTAGCACTCATGGAGGTTTCTCTGTTCTTCGAAGACATGCAGATGATTGTCTGCCACCGCTGGTTAGTAATTTTTGCCTTTCTAAATGTCATTGGACACACTTGATCGTTCTGATCATATTCAGTTTTCCTTTGCTATATAATTTCCATGTTTTGTTCAGGATATGACGCAGCAGCCACCATGGCAAGAATTGGTTGCAACTGATTTGCATGGCAATGAATGGCATTTTAGACATATTTTTCGAGGTAAGTAGCTTGCAGCTCCCCACCCCAATCTCTGGGCTGTTTTATCATGAAAACCCATTACAGGGTGTGGGCATTGCGTATTACTGTAGGTTAAATTTGGTGAGTAAGCACACTGCTTTTTGAATACATAACCAAGTTTTAAAAGTAAAAATTGGGAAGTTTTTGTATTTTGCCAGACATGCTCATTATAAAATGTTTGTAGAGTTGTACTTAGAAAGGGATTCGTTTCCTGTATATATGGTATCAATTGTTTCTGTAATGTATGTTTGTGGTATCACTTTTTCCTATTGCTAGCTTACCTATAGCTTCATCTTTCTCTAATTGACAATATAGAGTTTCTCTCGGGTTTTTTGCTTTTTGGGGTGTATAGTTTACTTTAATGTTAACATTTCGCATGGCCTGTTATATTTAATTTTACGGTGAATGAATTTTACTCAGTAGCTTTTCTAGGAAAGGTTTTGTTTCGTAAATCTGGATGACATTCATTACTTTGTGGGTTTTCACTGGAACACCCTGCTATTATGTTATCCACCTGTATAATATGGGATGATGAAATTAGCTTTGATGTTCATAATGTCAGTAAGTTCCTGACTGTGCAGAGTAATCTGCAGGGCAACCCAGGCGCCACTTACTGACTACTGGGTGGAGTGTCTTTGTCAGTTCCAAAAAGTTAGTGGCTGGTGATGCATTTATATTCTTAAGGCAAGTTGTTTAGTTGAAGTTTTGTACCTTCCTCTGAGTGCAAGACATTGCAAATTTTTCATTTTCTTTTTCCCCCTTTGTTAAGGATTGTGGTTTTTTACTTTCCTTGTATGCAATTCCAGGGGTGAAAATGGAGAGCTGCGAGTTGGAGTTAGGAGGCTCATGAGACAGCAAGGCAACATGCCATCTTCTGTTATATCTAGTCATAGTATGCATCTGGGTGTTCTTGCCACTGCATCTCATGCCATTGCCACGGGAACCTTGTTTTCTGTATTTTACAAGCCCAGGTATCGTATTTAATGCTATGAAGTTATTAGTTATCTCATAAGTGTTATCAGTGATGGTGTTCTTGCCCAACTCACGATGTCCTGCTAACTTTGATGATACCTTGAACTAACATATAATTGTGTTTTCATGTATCTGTACATTTGTATGCCTGCCTTCATGCAATTAGCGGACTCTTTTCTTTATTGATGAAATGATTTGACCAGGATGACATTTAAGTTTGATTTTGTTGCTTTAATATTTATTTTGTAGAACTAGCCGGTCTGAGTTTATTGTGAGTGTCAACAAGTATCTTGAAGCTCAAAGTCATAAACTTTCTGTTGGAATGAGATTCAAAATGAGATTTGAGGGTGATGAAGTTCCTGAAAGAAGGTGAACTACCTGGTTACTTTGAAAAATTATATTTTTATTTTAGTGCCTTGCACAATCTGTCAAATCAACCCCCTCCCCCCTCTTCAGGTTCAGTGGTACGATTGTGGGTGTTGGAGATAATAAATCGTCAGTCTGGACTAATTCTGAGTGGCGATCATTAAAGGTCAGTATGGCTTTAAACTTCGATTTTTATTTTATTTTTTTTTATCTTTTGTTGTTTGCATTTGGTGGAATTAAATATTATTAAAAGCTTTCCCAGTATGTTTTAATTTTGGTTAGTCAAAACACAGAAATTATTCTTCCTTCTCTTTGAATTGGTCAATAAAGGTAAGTAATGATGATGCTTTGTGTATGGAACAATCTAGTAATAAAGATATTTCCTTGATGGTGGGACACTGACTCATGGGGAAAGAGATGTTATTTAAAAGCTCAATAAATTACTAGGATTTGAAATTTACCTAGCAGCTTTGCGTTCATTAGTCTGATGAACCATAGTACTTCAGGTTCAATGGGATGAACCGTCTTCTATTTTGCGTCCTGATAGAGTTTCTCCATGGGAATTGGAGCCACTTGTGTCTACTCCTCCCACAAACTCCCAGCCTTCCCAAAGAAACAAGAGATCACGGCCTCCCATTCTTCCTTCAACATTGGCTGATTCTTCTCTGCAAGGTGACTTGAGCACACATAATTTGCCCATAAAATTGTTTTGTTTGTGTTTGCTTTGACTCAAATTTTCTTATTTCGTATGGATCAGGTGTACGGAAATCACCAGTTGATTCTGCACCATTCTCTTATCGTGACCATCAACACGGAGGAGACATCTATCCACCGGCCAAATTCAATTCTACTGCAACTGGCTTCCTTGGTTTTGGTGGGAACTGTTCTGCTTCCAACAAATCAATATATTGGTCTAGTAGGACAGAAAACTCTACAGAGTCTTTTTTACCTGTAGCACTTAAAGAATCTGGAGAGAAGAGGAATGTGACTGCAAATGGGTGTAGGCTCTTTGGGATTCAGTTACTTGATAATTCTAATGGGGAAGAAAGCCTACCAATGGTCACTTTGTCAGGAAGGTTGGGTGATGATGTCCCCCTTCCATCTTTGGATGCTGAGTCTGACCAGCATTCGGAACCATCAAATATTAATCGATCCGATATTCCTTCGGTAAGTTGTGATGTTGAAAAATCATGCCTGCGGTCTCCCCATGAGTCTCAGAGCAGGCAAATAAGAAGCTGCACAAAGGTAGTCCTATTTATTTTTGTTGGCATAATTTTCTGATTTTGAAATTCAGTTTACAATCCTGTAATATTCTTGGCAGTAGGCATAATTTCGTGTTTTTCAAATTTAGTTGACTCTACGTCAAGTTATATATATTGCATATTAGCATCTTCACTTTTCAGATCTGTATGATTATTTTTAGCTCCTGATATTAGTAATAAAACTATTTATAATTCAAGTTTTACATTATTCTAGGTTCACATGCAAGGTATGGCAGTTGGAAGGGCGGTGGATTTAACACGGTTTGATGGATATGAGGATCTGCTAAGGAAATTGGAAGAAATGTTTGACATCAAGGATGAACTTTGTGGGTCCCCAAAAAAATGGCAGGTTGTGTACACTGATAATGAAGACGATATGATGATGGCTGGGGATGACCCATGGCTGTAAGATTATTTGAGACTACTTGGACACTTTATTTGTGGCATCACATTTTACAACTGTGTATATTAAATTATGTCTTGCTTTTTTACTGCAGTGAGTTTTGTAGCATTGTGAGGAAAATTTTCATCTATACTGCCGAGGAGGTGAAGAAGCTTTCACCTAAAATAGGACTTCCCATCAGTGAGGAAGTTAAACCCAGCAAAATGGACTCTGAAGCAGTAGTCAATCCTGAGGACCAGTCATCTATTGTGGGGTCCGGTTGTTAACGTCGTAGGTCTTCCAATATTTCAGTTGTTATACAGTAGATATTTGCATGGAAGTAGGAAGTAGAACGTGAAAGAAACGTGTATGAACCTGACAAGCACTTCATCATGGCCTATAGGAGAAACGATATGAACCTGGCAAACATTTCCTCATTGCCTGTAAGGAGGATGTCATTGGTGTATTATGCATGTCTACAGGAACAGCATGACAGCACCCAAGCAGAGGGTTGATGTGATATTATGCTGTTTACCCAACCTTGAGAGATAAGGCTAGGGGTGTTGTGGTTTTTCTATTTCTTTCATAGCTCCGTTTTCTATTGGGCTGCTGCGAGCATGAAGAAATGTCTTTTGGTTGAGTATCTTACCACTATGCATGCATTTGTTTATTTTGGTTCTTTTGTAATTCACTTGATGCGATGTATCATTTCTGTATATATAACTTTTTATAATATACATACTATTTAATGTATGTATATCGAGCCAATTTTTACCTTGCAGAGCTGTACACAATCTGATCTAAACTTATTTTATACTAATAATTTCCTCTGGAAAGCAGTTTCATTTTTTTTTTGGTGGACAAGTTTCATCTGAATATTATGACAGCTGGATTAGGTTAGGTGACTGGTGACTTCTTGCAATGACTCGGCACCCTGCAACAGTTTCACATATTATAACTTCTTTTATACTAATAATTTCCTTCGGAAAGAGTTTCGCATTTTCTCTTTTCTTCCCCTTCATCGTTCTCCCACTATTCTTCTTCCCCTACAACAGCATTAATGATGACGAGGTGTTGGTGACGATGGCGGTAGGTGGTTGTGGAACAGTGATGAGTTAGTATTTTTATCTTATTGTAGGGGTAAGTTAGTAATTGTGGGAATCTAGGAAGCAATAGGTTTTTAAACTGCTTAAATATGAGGAATTGGATTATATCAGAGAAATCATAATAAATAAAAGAGCTATCGATGTAACGTAAATAAAGTGTAGAATAGTAGTGGATAGATAACGGTAAAATATTTGAAAAGTAATGAAAACGTCTTTGAGGGCGCTCCTATTCCTATTTCTATAACGGTGCATCAGTT
The DNA here is from genome assembly GCA_027742795.1 of Vigna hirtella. Classification (NCBI taxonomy): domain Eukaryota; kingdom Viridiplantae; phylum Streptophyta; class Magnoliopsida; order Fabales; family Fabaceae; genus Vigna; species Vigna hirtella. Next base: position 178,589 of record JAHCHA010011762.1, on the reverse strand, counting down.
TTCAAAGTTGTATATATGCAAATGCCAATGCAAATCCGTAATCCCATTTGAAGGTTGATGAAAAACGTGATCAAAGCTGTGAAGAAACTGAGGTTGTGGTCCAAAAAGAAAAGAAAGAAGAAGAGGCATGAGCATGAACCACACTACTGTTGCTGCTCTTGTTCCTCATCCAACACCCAGCCATCAGCTCCACCCTTACCTTCTTCGTGGATTCATATTGAAGAACACAGCTATGGAACATTCTTGCCGCAGACGGAAGTGGCCCAACCGCACGATCCCAGCACTGTCAGCTGCACCCGAAACTCATCATCATATCACCACTATATGACAGAACCTGTTTATGGGATTCCAGTTCCAGCAATTCATACAGCCACAATACGTGAAAGAGAAAGGTCAAGTGGTCAATTTGGACGTGTTAGTAGATTTGGTTCTTATGTGTTTCGCTGCTTATTTCCATGTTTTCAAATCTGAGTAGTTTGATTTCAATCAATTACCCAACATGGTAGCTTCTTTTAAGTGCTTGGAGATAAAATAGAACTTTAATAGTGTCGAAGGTTGTTTCATCCTTCAGCTCATATCCCTCCATCGTTTACATGGATTAAATCTTTCAATAAAACCTTCTTGTAGTGTTTGTCTCATTTCCTTGTGTTGAGCATGCATTGAAGTGAATTTACATTAATCATAGTGCTGCTGTACGCTTTTCGTAAAAATAAAATTGGACACTGGAGTTATGGCTTTCGAGGGATTTTAATATTCGTAGATATATCATCAATAGAAAAAGCGGAAGGTTTAGGAAAAAAAAAAGAATAAATATGGGAAGAAATGTAAAAATAAAATAAACTAAACTTTCATCGGGACAAAAATTCTAAGTATGATTAGTTCCACCAATTGATATCCACTCTCTGCTGCTCTCCACACTGATGGGAATCAAATTCTTCTGTGTATTTATCACTTATTATTGATCACTTCCTTTTGTGATGATCTCGTTTGTAACTGTCCTTCCGGGACCCGTCTCTATCAACTTTGTCGTTTTGATCTCTTCCTTTTACAGACACCTGAACACCCGATCTTCTGTGACTATATGTTTTCCTAAAGTGATCATGTAGTGTTTCCATCTCCACTCTACCAAACAAATCTTTGTTGGATTCAGAAGCGTCACCACTCTGATGTCCTGAGCTTTCCCTAATACGGTGCTTTCTCACATCTCTGTCCCCATCCAAACCAGCAGCCTCATTAATCCAGACCCTGATGTCTTTGTCGCACTTTCTTGGGTTTCTTCCATGCTGTTTTTCATTGTCCCTAGTATCACAATCCATATCAGAATCCTCTTCGTGGCTTCTGCTATTTTCATCCCTGCTCTTATTAAATGAGCCATTCCTAGTGTATTCATGGCGTCTTTCCCTAATTTCCTCCTTTTCTAACCATTCTCTGTCAGAATCAGTATCAGTAGTTCTGCCTCTGGATTTTCTTTTATGAGTGTTTTTTAAGCTAGCATTCCGATCCTCATACGGAGTTCTTTGCTTTCTTTCATCTTCATGTTTTCTTCTACCAGAATGACCACAACTTAAATGATCCGTCTCTCTGGATCTTGACCTTCTACGGTGGTACCTTCAAAGCATTATGATAGAGAACAAGTATAAATTCACACGGAAAAATTATTCCAAGTAATATTTTCTTCACACCAATTTTTTTTAGCCACAACTTTAGTTGTTTCCCTTGATGCAGCAAGGGAGAAAGCAAAACTCTACAATGAAGTCCTAAAAAAACTTTTCTTATATTTGATAGGAAGTTTTACGTTGCTATTCCACAAGTTACATAGCTTAAGTATCTAGGGTTCATCATACAAGGAATGAAGAAAGTAAAACTCTACAATCTCTTCAAAAACTTTTCCTCTGTTTGATAGGAAGTTTTAGATAGTTCCTCCACAAGTTACATAGATTAAGTATATAAGGTTCATCACAAAAGGCATAGAGAAATAGGTGATGTAAACCATAGGATTCATGCAGGAAGAAAGAAATGGAAGAGTGACTCAAGTGTTATCCACGTTAAAATGTACCCACTTATAAGACATGTAATGTTGTGTAGAACTGAATGCTAATCCAAGAAAGGCTGACAAAACTAAACTTAATGTACACGACATGAGAATGCTACATTCGATTAACTAGACAAGAGAGTATTAGAAAAGGACGGATTGAAGAAAAAGTTGCCTACTGTACAGAAGCTGGTAAATTCTTATTATTGATGGTTTGGGAAAACCCAACAAAGAGAGTAAATCAAATGGAGGATAGATAGAAGCAGATCCTGAAAAACCCATAGGTGAAACAAATAAGGATTTTGAAGCTAATGGTTTGTCAATAAGCATGATACACAACAGAATATTATGGCTCGATTAATCCATCTAGTCAACCCTGCCTAGTGAGAAAGGCTTGATTATTAATTTTTGTTTGTTCTGAAACAATAAAGAAATTCAGATTCTCTCTAGAAGATTCTTGACCCTGATCCTTTGGATGAATTATTAAAAAATATATTAAACAGAAGTTGCATCACGCCTGCTCTAAAAGCCTTGCCCTTACGTGAACCTTAACAACACCAATCGCAAACAATCATCCCCCATCATATCATCCTAAATTTACAACCATCTACATTGGTTACGATGTGTCCAGCAACCAATTTAATCCATCATATGTAATGTAATCAGCAATATTAAAATGAAAGCACACCTGTCAGAATCTGTTTTTGACAAACTAAAATTTCCCTGCTCCCTTGAAGTCTCATAATCATCAGAATAACCAAATAAAGCAATCATCTTTTCTACCCAAAATTTTGGGGGAGGTTTGTCAGAATCAGCCCATTCATAGTCTCCACCAGGATTACGAAAACAGTGAATAAAATTGCATGCTGTTCCGCGAGAACAAGTCTGTTAAGATGCAAGAAAGGAAAACCACTGTGAGCATGCTTCATAATATAAAACATTTCCTAACATCTTTTTTGAAGTCAAAAGCTTCTGTTGTTAACCAAGAGATTTTATATTTCATATGATTTGCACAATGAAACCCAGATGGACCTGGTCGGATCCAAGAAAGAAAAATCATGAGATGGTAGACATTTCACCTTGAAACCCGATTTCATATACTCGCCACATATGGCAACCTTCCATCTTGTCAAGTTAACAAATTGACAAGTTACCTGCCATAAAGCATAGCCTGATGAGATAAACATATGAATTGAGAAATTCGTCTGAACATCCAATGTATCAAACATTTAAACTTTTTATACAGAACTAAACTTCCACAGCCTCATTCTCACCAAAATGTGCTCCACCTTGAACCAGTTTTGTATCAAACATTTTCAGATTTTTCTCCAATATAGCACAAGTTACATGATATAAATTGAGAAAACCATTAAATGGATCAATTATCGAAAATTACTCAAAGGCAAGTGAATTACTTGAAGCTTTAATGATATTTCATATAATCATACTTGTAGCATTAACAATTTCATTTGACAAAAACAATATTGAAATGTGATACCCGTTTTCCGGTAAAATCGTGACGATTTATTAAGTTTGCTGCGAGCAGCGCAGAATCCAAAGCTTTGTATTGTACATACACATTTCCTCGCAAGTGAAATGAACCATTTTTACACACCTGACAAGGATAAACAGACAACAAGATTAGTACCATGAGATGAAAGAAATTGTATAAGTAGGAGGTGCTGGGAAATGAAGGAGACAATGACCCAATCTTCAAAAATGTTTTAACAAGTGCTTTGATTTTGGTTTTCAAAATATTGTTTATCTATTGCTTCACATACAGGAAAAACAACATTCCTTTTAAATCAGTTAACAATTCCGTGCGGTTGATCCTGAAATGGCTGCAGTGTGATGTTGGATAGCAGAATGGTTGTAATAGTTAAGTTTTAGATCACGCTAAATAATTAAGATTACATACTATGCATGCCCAAAATTATTCAAAACTAAAGCATTCATTAATAGTGAGAAAAAAATAATTGCAGAGAAAAAATGGGAAGGCAAGAGAAAAAGATGATTAGAAGGGAGTGCAAATTATTATCAAACTAAGGCCTACAAATCGGATAAAGAAAAGAAAAAGGTGAAATGCAGGTGGAATTGGTTAGTAGGTTAAGAATATTTTTTTTTGGTATAAACCGGTGCAACTGACATGTGGGTCAGGATCAGGTTACTCAAATATGTTGTGTACACAAAGGGTGTTTTCTATTTCTTATTATGTCAACAGTATAACAATATATTTGTAGGCTGAAATCTGTTCTACAAGTGTTAAAAGTGGTCTTCACATGTTCGTCGAACACACATTTTTCACAAAAACCTTTTCACGAACTCCATACTCAGTAGTCCGTTCACCATGTCCTTCTTTGCTAGATTGATCAATCCACCGATTGCAGATAACCAAATCAAAAGTGCCACCATCATCGCTTCATCTTCTATATCAAGTTTCATGCACTTTACCCAAATAATCTTCAAATCCAGTTTGTACATCTAATTTTTCTTCATTCCGCAATCAACCGTCCCAACTTTAAACTTTTACATGATTACTGAAGGGGAGTGTTAGAATAAGTATTAAATTTGGGTAGAAAGTAGTTGTGTTGGGAACTACTACTTGTTGTACCTATGAGTTGTACCTTATTTTGATCTTCCATCTTCTCATTGTATCAATTTTCTATCCTTATAAATATAAGATCATAAGAGGGGTATGTTATGCCCCCTAAAATATATTTTCTCTCTTATTAGTCTTAAGTTGGTATCAGTGTGCGTTGGTCCCGCTTTGCTGGTCTCCATCTTCTCCAATGCCTTTTCCATTGCTCTTTTCCGCTTGGTGCCATCCTTCGCTGTCGTCCATTGTCACAATTTTCTCCGACGAATATTTGGGTTTCTTTATTTCATTTAATTACAATGTAAGGTGACCTACCAAATCATGCTTTTAGTTTTCTAGTCATTGTCATTGTACAAGGGAAGCTTCTAAACATGAAACTTATAAGATGTTAAAATATACCATCTAACTATTAAAGTTTTATCATAAGAGAGTAGTTGTCATAAGATTTGGTGCAAAACGAGCACATGTGGACTACATCCAAAATAGTATAAACTTCTAGATTCATGTCCTTCTCCAATCAGTTGTCTCGTACCATGCTCCTGGATGACAAAGGAATTGGCATCAAAGATTATTGAGTAATTTAAAGACTTGGTTAATTCACTTAATGATATTAGATTAAAAGGACAAGCAGGAACAAAAAGGACAAATTATAGATTTAAGGAAGGATAAAGGAAAACTTGACCAACTCCCTTTGAGGAAACATTAGAACAACTGGATAAGGTTATGAATTAAGAGTTTTTTGCAAAAGAAAGGGACAAGACAAATATATATTATCAAAAATGTGATCAGAAGCATCTCAGTCAATTATCTATGGATTTTGAATCACCATGGATTGTGAGATGCAAGTTGTTGATGAGCTGAGATTTGTAGATGATTGTGCCAAATTATTAGACTTCAACCTCAAGTACTCTTAGTATTCTTCATCAGAGAATTTAGGGTCAACACTTCAGCTTTTGAGACATTGGCTATCTTGTTCGGAAAGTCGTGCAAGGAGAAGTAATTTTCTTGAATGTGACATTCTCTTATAAGGACATCCTGCGGATGTCCATGTCTTCCTCTATCATTGTGTCCTCCTCTTCCACATGCAAAAACCATAATAGAAGGTTCCACATGTTCATGAACATCTTTTCTTTGAAGTGTTGGAATCCGAAGGAGTTGTGTGGTCAAACTTTCATTGGAAAGAACTTCATGACTTGTTAAAAGTTTATCTCTAATATGATCAAAGTCAAGATGTACAGCAAAAAGGATCATCACCATGTATTTTCTAGTTTCTTCTTATTCTCATCCAATGACTCAACCTCCAAAAACATTTCTTCAACTGCAAATTGAGCTTTACTCATGAAAGACACCTAATCATTGAATATGGTTTGCATAAATATTTTGAGCTTTTTTCCAAAAAGAGTTGCAAGTCTTAAAAGATCTAAGAGTACCCAATAATTAAGGTTCTGCAGACTATCACAGTAACACACAACTGAATTCAATTCACTTCCACGGTTCAACTTGCTCAAAAGGCACATTACTTCCATCTTGTTCAAGGTAGTCATGGTGACCTTGGCCAACGAACCACATTTCAACAAAGGCAAACCACAACACATACTTTTTCCCATTTAGTTTCCCAGGGGTAATGGAAGGAATTCCAGAGGAAATAGTAGTTCCAGTAGACATTTCAGTCAAAGTTTGAGGAAACTAACAGGGACATAGAATTAGCCACTAAGAAAACCCTAGCAAACCCGTTAACCACATCAGGAAAAAAAAGACGACCAAGGACTAAAACGACACTGGGGAGGTCCGTTATGCCCGAACTAGGAGTCTCGATGTTGCTCTGGTGAGAGGAAGGCGGCACTTGTACCTCACATGCCCAACAGTAGCGAGGAGAAAGTGCATGTGTGGAGGCGCATGGAGTAGAGATAGGCTCAGGGACTGATGAGGTTGTTCATTGCTTAGGGAGACACTCTAGTTCCAATGGCTCCTGAAGAAAATTGTGGCAATAGACATAGAAGAAGACTCAGACCCAGACCAAGAGCGAGATTTACTAGCTCTAATACCAACTTAAGATTAATAAGAGAGAAAATATATTCTAGAGGGCTTAAAAGACCCCACTTATGATCTCATACTTATAATGATAAAAGAGAAAATATATTCTAGAAACCTAGGTACAACTCATAGGTACAATAGATAGTAGTTCCCAACACAACTACTTTCTACCCAAATTTAATACTCATTCTAACAAAGACAAGAAAAATACTGTGTCCTTGGGTTATTTTGGTTTGGGTTTTCTTGGCCAAAAAATGGCTGATGGCTAACCCTTGTAGTCATAGTGGGAACATGAATGGGCAGAAAATACAGAACAGGGCCACACTGACAAAGGTCGGGCATAGCTGCAAAATGTTGCTAGATAAAGATGGGTGTTGGTGAGAATGAATGTGCTCAAGTCAGTGGGAAAATTAGGCTTTCATTTAAAGTTAAAATCTCCAATTCAATGAAAGAGAGGTAAATACCATCACCCTTGAAAAGCCATAGGTGACACTTACAAGGCTCACTTAAGGTTCTTGCAATGCCTTAGCACCACTCATAACATGCCCCAATTTCACCATTTATCACAACCACTATTTAAAATTGTGATGATATTTAAGTTTCATAGTGACCAAGAGCGTATCTGCAACACTATTCCACTATATCATTCTATTGATAACTATGTTTTCAAAAAACACAGAATTTTTTTTCAAAATGTTGGATATAAACACACGCACATATGCGGAGGGGTCAAAAACAATGACAAAACAAGACAAATAGATATAAAAATGGCTCCATTTTATTTATTTTGACGTCTCTGTGTAACTAGATATAAATCATACTTGATTAGCGTTCGTGATATTACAGAGAACCCATAAAATTTTATTCCAAGATATTGAAAATTGCATTAAAATGTTAGTATGAACTAAATGCCAAACTGAAATGAGAAATATATTTTCAAAATTTCAGAAGTTAAACTTATACACACACACAGCAGTAAAAAAGAACCTTGAAGTTCACAATTTCCCCAAACTTCAAGAATTCTGTGTGGACATCCTCATAAAATTCTTCAAAGCAGCGATCAATCTCTTCATCTGTATACTGACAAAGGGGTTAAAGAGGTCAAAAAACATATTATGCATTGAAATGTGATATTACATAAGGTCCTTTATACAAGAAACAAAGGGGTGTCCTTTTCTGGCCCTAATTACAGAAAATATACAACTATTCTAAAATATATTAATTGATAACTTTCTTTTATATACTTAATTTATTGTGAATTCTATTGATGAGATATTAATTCATTTCTCATAAAGGTGGATGCATGCATTGGACTATTAACTATATAAGTCACAGTAGTTGGTGGGAAAAACTATCCTTTGAATTACGAGTATGTCAACATATATAATATAACTAATACTTACACTATTTACATCTATGGGTGTTTCGGAAATTATTTTAGTTTGTAGCATTGTTAATAAAATTAACTAACTTAACTATTTTCCTCAAATTCAAATCAGTTATTTGTTTCTCATATAAAGGAATAGAGGTAGTAGTAATAATACAAAATACACACGTCATTTAATACTTTTTTGTATGATACAACTATAAATTTAATAAACCTGACAATTGAATCACGGGATATTATCTCTATGATCATGCATGCACAAACTATGGAACATTCATAAGTATGCAATATTATTATAGAAAAGCACTTACATTTTCAAAATATATTTGTGTTAACATAAAGTAGCCTCAACTACATCAATGTACAAGGAGTTATCAAACACTGTAAATATGACAAGACTTATTCTTGGAACTAACACATGTTTGGATGAACTCATTTGGGGCAAAAAATAGTTTAACTCAAGGGTTCTTAAGAGTATTTTGAGGGAAAAAAGGATCAATTATTTACTAAACGATCATTATTTACCAAACATATTGTGAGGGGAACAAATACACATAGCATATATGTGTGTGCCTAGAAGACAGAGTAAGTACTAAAAGTGCTAGTTTTTTCAGAACCTAAAATAGTTTTTATAAGTTATCAAAAGTTTTTGATAAAAGTAAAACCCTTCTAATTCATTTCTAGGAATTATAAAAAAGAATGTGAAGAGAAATAGTGACATAGATGTCAGTTTCAGCTTTCCCTAGAGTGCATAAGGAGTGAAAAATACTACAAATTTTGGTTCGTGGCGTATGGGATGTTGTATGATAATGGAAATCAAAAAGAAGAAAATACAAAAACCCGAAGAAAGTGCACCCTCAACTTTATACAGAATGTTGGCAGATAAACATAACACAAAATCATTTAATCGGAAAAATTATCCATCCCTCCTGCAGGAAAAAGACAAAATAGAAAAATCACAGTAACAATTTATTTTAACAATCACTAACTGAGTCAATATTTTTAAGCTCTTGCTGCCGCAATCTCAAACACTTTGAAGGTCATGACAATTAGGCTGCAACATAGGTCCATAAGCCAAGACTTGGATAACCCCTGACAACTACGTCCGGTTAAGGAGCATGAACATGTAAATTATTAGAGTATGAGATATTGGAAGTTTATAGCAAAGATCTGAAAGAAAAACGTTTTAAATAATCAATCTAAACATTTTAAAATGTTATGCTGCCATAATATTAATTCAGACAGTATCAGAAACAAAAATTCTTCCCCTCATGCCAGAAACACAGATTATCGCAGAAGTATGATGCGAAATACATTGTGAACAACAGACTTTGATTGCTAATAAAATCAAGTAAAAAGGGAAAGGTACAATAAAAGTCAAACAAATTCAGCGAGTAACAAGCAGGGTGGAATTAATAGTAAAAGCTTATTCTCAGGCTCAGCAAGTAGGATACAACAGCCAATATCTTTAACATTGAGCAAGCAAGGCCAAAATCATTAGCCTCCAAAATGAGTCTTGCAATGAATCTGTGATTATTATTAAGTCAAAGAATTGAATAGACTCCTTTAAAAAAATAGAAATATCAGATGAAGAAGTGCGTGGATTTTGGAATGATAAAAAATGAATTTAAGGATATAAAACGATGCAAATTGATGTATACAAGATGTAAGGGGGAGGGTGAAAATAGTATAGAATAGTTTGAATGGGATTTATGATGATGTGATGATGATTGCGGAAAAAAAATAGTACAAGGGAGTGGAATATAGTTGCCGATTATCAAGAAATAAGAGCATTGACTGATGAAAGTAAGTGAAGAATGAAGAGGATACGATGAAGTGAATGAACAGACCTCGAGGCCCTCGTCTTGGTCCCGATCGCAAGCAAGGCCAGGACCGTTGTACATGTTTTCCATTAGAAGAGTGGAGGATTTATCAGGGATAAAATGGACTCTACTACAGCGCCTACCAAAGCGACATGCTCCCGTTTTTAGATGAAAAGGGCAATGAGCTTTATCCTGGAAAAGGCAGAAGCAGTGAGTGAGAGAGAGGGAGAGAGAGAGAGAGGGGGA